>JACXGI010000445.1:0-83759 GCA_016801175.1 Esox masquinongy
TGGTCACCCCTCTGAGCCTGGGTCCTCTCTAGGTTTCTTCCTAAATTTCGGCCTTCTTAGGGAGTTTTTCCTAGCCACTGAAATTCAACACTACTGTTGTTTGCTCCTTGGGGTTTTAAGGCCGGGTGTTTTGTAAAAGCACTTTGTGACAACTGCTGATGTAAAAAGGGCTTTATAAATAAATTTGATTGATTGATATTGGTCAATAGCCGACATGTTTTTCAGCCTACTGGCCTGGCTTATATAGAGTTTGGCGGCCTTTGTACATAGATGCCAAATATAAATTTACATGAAGATCGGTCATTTGGTGCCATAGGAGTAGCATTTTAAGTCTTTTTCACAAAATCAAAATGGCCGAAAAAACATAACAGATCCCAATTGCAAATATGTTCCATCACAGGAGATCCACTTATCTATTTCTTTTCAAGGCTCTAACTGAAAAGAGGTGAGCGTGGTGAACTAGCATATGTGGAAAACCTCAATAGCGGCCATGTTTTTTAACCTACTGGCCTGGCTTTGATGGCCTTTGACTCTAACTGACATGGGTGGGCATGGTGAGCTTACAAAAAGTGCCATTTTGGAGGCTTGTGACAGCGCCACCATGAGGCCAATTTGCATAATAATGAACCGGAACAAACACAATAGGGTTTCACCAGTGAACTGCTGAAACCCTAATAATGAACCGAAACAAACACAATAGGGTTTCACCAGTGAACTGCTGAAACCCTAATGAACCGGAACAAACAGAATAGGGTTTCACCAGTGAACTGCTGAAACCATAATAATGAACCGGAACAAACACAATAGGGTTTCACCAGTGAACTGCTGAAACCCTTATAATGAACCGGAACAAACACAATAGGGTTTCACCAGTGAACTGCTGAAACCCTAATAATAATAATAATAATAATGAACCGGAACAAACACAATAGACCCTAATTAAGTGTGCATGGCATGTATTTACACCCACACAGACGGGTGTCCAACTCCCCCTGTCCCTGAAGAAGACTAATAGCGTTCTGCTGTTTTATGGTTGATGCTAATTACATTTTTGTGGCAAAGAAAACTCACACCCTATGCAAGATTCATTGCTAAATAGATTGTTGACGGTAATCTAGAAGGCATTGTGAGATCATGATGTTTTTTTAAAGTACATCAAAGATCCAGTGGTATTTACTGTTAACAAAGCTTTGTTTTTTTGTTGAGTTAGTCTTGTGTTATTCACTACAACTTAATATCAGCTGACATGAGAGAATGCTGCAATGAAGTACATGGTATTACAAGTGTTTTAATCAATTTAATGTTTCTAGGCTGATTCTTATGAGAAAGATGATACAAAGCTAATGAATGGATTGCTGAGCTCAGGTTACTGAATAGGGGCTATCAGGTATGGTATGCCTATGTGAAGGAATACCAAACACACAAACAAATGCAGCAAACCTATGCAAACATAAACCTAACCCTAACCTTAAAATAACTATAATCTTAATCAGATTACCTAACCTTTATGCCTAAAGATAACCTAGCAATAAACCCTAACCATAATCCAATACTATGCTCAACTGTACATTTTTCCTTAAACCTAACACCTAAGCCGGAGATTTGTCAAAATCATTGACACTAAGAAAACCACAGGGGCCAACAAACCTGACCCAGGTTTTCTGGTAACTGCTGCCCTGTCACTACTGGAGTTCTAACACATATTTTGTAATCTAACACGTATGGAACACTGCCCGTATGCTGCCACTACGTAATGGTGGGAAGTCTAGTGTCAATTATTGTCCCATCTCTGATTTGACTTAAAAATCAAGGTTATTGGTGTTAGGTTATTGGTAAATTGATAGCGGTTTTTTCTTTTTTTAATCTGGCAACTGCATTATGAACAGGTATCAGTCTGGTTTTTGACTATTATTTAGAATATTACAGCAAAAATGCTGATTGTAAATTATATTGCCAAAGCCTATACATATACATACATACACCGATCAGCCATAACATAATGACCACCTGCCTGATATTGTGTAGGTCCCCCTTTTACCGCCAAAACAGCCCTGAGCCGGGGCATGGACTCGACTAGTCCTCTGAAAGTGTGCACATGGTCTGCAACAATGCTCAGGTAGGTGGTACGTGTCAAAGTAACATCCACATGAATGGCAGGACCCAAGGTTTCCCAGCAGAACATTGGACAAAGCATCACACTGCCTCTGCCAGCTTGCCTTCTTCCCATAGTGCATCCTGGTGCCATGGGTTCTCCAGGTAAGTGACGCACACGCACCCGGCTATCCACGTGATGTAAAAGAAAGCATGATTCCTCAGACCAGGCCACCTTCTTCCATTGCTCCGTGGTCCAGTTCTGATGCTCACGTGCCCATTGTAGGCGCTTTCGGCAGTGGACAGGGGTCAGTATGGGCACCCTGACTGGTCTGCGTCTACACAGCCCCATATGCAACAAACTGTGATGCACTGTGTGTTCTGACACCTTTCTATCAGTACCAGTTTTAACTTTTTCAGCAATTTGAGCTACAGTAGCTCGTCTGTTGGATCGGGCCACATGGGCCTGCCTTCACTCCCCACGTGCATCAATGATCCTTGGCTGCCCATGCCCCTATCGCCGGTTCACCACTTTTCCTTCCATGGACCACTTTTGATAAGTACTGACCACTGCAGACCAGGAACACCCCACAAGGGCTGCAGTTTTGGAGTTGCTCTGACCCAGTCGTCTAGCCAGAACAATTTGGCCCTTGTCAAAGTCGCTTAGATTAACTGGCTTCATTAACTTCATTAACTGGCAGCTTAATTAAATAGTACCGGCAAAACACCTGTCTCAATGTCAACAGTGAAGAGGCAACTCCGGGATGCTGGCCTTCTAGAGTTGCAAAGAAAACGCCATATCTCAGACTGGCCAATAAAAAGAAAAGATTAAGATGGGCAAAAGACCACAGACACTGGACAGAGGAAGACAGGGAAAATAGGCCAGCATCCCGGAGTCGCCATCTAAACTATTATATCTGCTATCCAAATAAATTACTTGTTCGACTTTCAGGAGCCTAAGACTTTTGCACAGTGCTGTAAATAGAGATACACTACCATTCAAAAGTTTGGGGTCACTTAGAAATGTCTTTGTTTCTGAAAGAAAAGGACAATTTCTGTTTTCCATGCATGAAACGTGCATGAAATTAGTTTGAATAGGAAAACACAACACTTTATAGGTTTCAAACGTATTATCAAAAGTATTTGCACCCCTAAAAAACCAAGTGGTATTATAAAATTCTATGCTCTTTAGTTGATTTCAGTATCCTGGAATTTATTGATGCCTTTCACCTGTTCCTGTTACCTTTGGGTATAAATAGGAGGTCGCACACACGTAAAATCCCTTTGTCATCCATCATGATGAATCGTCATGGATAAAACCAAAGAGTTTTTAGCAGAAATGTGACAGATGGTGCTTGACCTACTCAGATCAGGCAAAGGATATAAAAATACCACTAAGCACAGTCAGGGAAATTATCCATGAGTTTCTAAAGTCTGGAACAGTTGCATGTTTGCCAGGAAGAGGACAAACGTGCATATTATCTCCATGTACGGTGAGGAAGATGAGGGAGGCAAAGAAGAATCCAAGGATCAGAGTTTCAGAACTGCACAGTCTAGTGGAATCTAAGGGTTATCAAGTCTCAAAATTAGCTGTTAGTTGCCACTTCCAAATAAGCTAGCTCTTTAGAAGGATTGCACAAAAGAAGCCATTACTTAGCACATCCCACAAATGGCAGCACCTAAACTTTGCCAAGAATTATTGGACCTACAATTGGAATAGTCTGTTGGGGTCAAGTGAGACAAAAATTGAACTTTTTGGCCATGCACACCATCAGCATGTGTGGTGACAAAAGGGGACTGCATTCTAGGAAATACACCTGATACCCATATTAAAATATGGTTTTGGATCATTGCTTTAGGGCTGTTTTGCTAATAGTACCAGAATGTTTTAGCCCAAATCCTGGTTGCATCTGCCAGGAGATTGTGACTTGGCTGTGGATGGACCTTTCAGGACAATGACCTGAAACATACACCAAAATCAACATGTTTCACAATGGTGATGTCAGTCTCCAGTCGGGTTTGAAACCAAATAAAAACCTGTGGTCAGAATTGTAGAGGGCAGTCCAGAAAAGCAAATCTAAAACTATCAAGGATTTTGTAATGTGCTTTATGGAAGAGAGGTCCAAGATCCCGCCAAAAGCATGAATGAAAGGAAGGAATTAATATTTATGTATGTAAGATGTGTATGTTTCATTTTCAAAAAATTGGCACAAAATTTTAAAAAAGTGTTTTTTGTATTCATGAGGAATTGTGTGTAGATTGATTGGGGAAATCATCAATCAATATAAATAAATTCTATACACAACAAGATGTTGTGGAAATGAAGGGGTCTGAATATTTTTTAAAGGCACTACATATGTATAATGCTGTATTACAGGGTTTAACTGAAAAAAGTGATTGGTTTATATGTCCTTGTATAAATCAAAGGTAAAAACAAAAATGTATCACAGACAGCATAAATTACTGCCAGATAAACATTCAGAACCATACAGATACACATAGCAAATCATAGTCTTTAGGAGGACACTGTGAGACCAACAGAGGCTATTGAACCAGTAACAGACAAACATGATGCTCTTTCCTTTGCATTGTTGCATGTGCAGCTGGGCTTAGAGAGGTGTGAATGAGACCCAGTTACATAGATAAAAAGTGCCAACTGTTTTTCCCGATAACTGCATAGATACACTCATTTATCTTGTGATTTAGAGCACCAATGTACATGGGCCAATTTAGTGTTGTGTTTCACAGGACAGAACTTGTAAATAGTGTTTACGTACAGCATGTGCTAATGAAATGTACCTGTATACATTTTAGCCCCAAATTACAGTATCTCGACAAATGGCTATGAGTGCTGGGATTAATCTCCCTTTTGACTTTAAGGAGAGGTTTCTCACCCCACTCTTCTTGCTGATGGAGAGGGAGGGGATGCATAGGTGTGTTTGATTGAAAGGGGGCAAGAGAGATGTGGTGGTAAGGGGGGGCAGTCAGTTGCTCTTGTGGAATCTGAAACCTAAGGCAAAGCCAGCCTGCTTGTCTGCGAGAGGGCTGCCTCACTGCTCAGTCATACCACTCATCTTCAGACTTTCTCAAAATATACTCGCTCACCCAAATACTCTGCCTGCTCCCCCCTCCTTCTGCTTCTCGTCCTCCCTCCTTCTGTCTCTCTCACTGCAGCTCTCGCTCCCGTTCTCACACGCAGGCAGACAGCCCACTCATGGATTAGGAAGTTCAGTGTGGTCGTACGCTGTTGTGCCGGCTGAGATTGGGCTCCAGCCGTGGTTAGGAAAGCTCTTGGCAAGGTGTTTAGTGTGCCACTCACAGACAACCAGTTTACTCAGACTGTTCATTCCATGTATTGTGTACAACGTGGGCTCTCCTCTTAACCGTGTGCCAGCTCAGGCTGGGGAAGGGTGTGTTTTGCAAGTCTGCAGCCGTAGACTTGTATTCAGTGGACTGCTCTCCCAGCCTTCAGAGCCCCATGTGGCTTTAGGCTGCTACCCCTGCTGATCTTCAGTTGCGGCTGCTGTTCGTCCTGTCCAGTCCCAGCGGAGACCTACCCAGCAGGCAGATGGTCTGAGCAGTCAAGGGAAAAACTTTATGACAGGAGCTCGTTCAAACCCTACTCACTGAGAGTCAATCTCCATGCTTCTCTCTCTCTTTCTCTCTCTCCCTGTCTCTATTTTCTCTTTCTCTCTCTCTCTGTCTCTCTTCAGTCAGCTCTTTCAGGCAGCTGTACAGAGCTCCATAAAGGTGACAACAGCAACATAGACAGAGGAATGCTGTTGCTATAGAAGTAGAGACTTTCTCTGAAACCTGAGGATTGTTAGCTCTTTCTGAGAAACGAGACTGACTTTATATTTCAGATTTTCTTTTTCTGGACTGTAAACACGTTACACCAGGATATTAAAGCGATCCATTTAATAGGGTAAGTGTTTCTGCTCTTTGTGTGTATTTTGAAATACTGTAGGTGCAGCTCAGTAAGCTTTCATTTTTGCCTTCACCTAGGTTTGTCTTTGTGTTTTGTATTCGTTGTAGCTTCTGTCCATTTCACACTAAGACCAGTTGAGTTCACGTCTATCCAGTTCACGTCAGACTGACTGACAGACTGCAAGACTATCAATAGGACTGTCGGGAGAGCTGCGGGACTCACTGTCTGGCACTCTCAATCCAGGATGCACTCCAGGATCTTAGCCAAGACAAATGTATCTTATTGTACACATTGGATTTGTATATTGCACAGATTGTCAGAAGACATTTTTCTATGATTGTTTTGCAAGTTGTGATTATATCACACAATGTGAATGTCATAGAACACAAGTGGATGACATGATACACAAAAGCGAGGACCCAATTTGTCTTCTTATCAAAAACCAATGGCTGAAATGTTTTTAAAAAGCATAGTAGTGCATCTTTGAAGCCAGCAGGTCCAATGTAATGCTTTATAACTTGTTAGCCAAAATAAGTTTACATTCTCTAGACTCTCTATGTCGGTATCAGTTGGACTTTCTGAGGTGAAGGTGTAATGTCTGTCTTATGACTGCTCCCAATGAGATGCTTTCTGAATTGTTATAAGTATTTATGTAGCATTAAAATGCCTTGAAAGCTTAAGCTATGTTTTGTAGATACCGTAAATTTTAGCAGAAAAACTGTCTGAAGAGCAACTTCTGGACTGGCAGGGTCTTTTGGGTACTGTACTGTAAAGATACAGTGATATCTCGTCAAAAGCCAAAAGGCTTGCTGTTTTTGCGGTGATGCATATGAAATGTTTTTCCATTGCTCAGGGTTTTATTTCTCATGTGGGTGAGTCAGTAGGTTGGTGGTTCTGTCTGTCAAATCCCCTACTGACACATGGCACTATATATACACACAACCACAAGCAGAACTGTTGTCTCAGTGCACTTCTGCCTTATTACAAATATGGTGAATCAGCTTCTAAGACATGCTTCCAGACCAGATGTTTACACATTTGATGACTAAATTGTCTGACAAATTTTTTTACTTCTCCAATGAACTCTCAGAGAGTAGAAAGAGACACAGGGAGAGGAATGTTTGTTTGTTTTCATCCATATTAACATACCTGGGTAAAAACAATTGTTTATATTCTAGTGTCCATCTTAATTTCATAAATTTGTATCTAGTGACATTGTTCAGTCTGACCATAAAGAAGTAATCCAATCTCATTTCAAGTCAAATGTCTATGGTCAGAAAGTTTACTGCCATTTTAAGGATTCTACTTCTACACCTCTGGAAGTAGTAGAACACTAAGTAACAATTTGGCTACAGGATGCAGGTGTACATAGTGGGTAGATACAATGTACTTGAGCATGAGCGGCTTCTCCCAAGGACACCTCAATACACGCTAACAAACAGAGGCCTCAGTCCCCCCAGTCTTTTCCTAATCCTAAACCAAACTGTAAGTTTAAGTTAACCTTAACCCTAGACCTACTGCTAACTCTAACTCCTAACCTTAATCATAAACCTAACCACTAACCCCTAAGCCAAAGCTCAACCATATATTTTTGCCCTAACATAGCCCCTAAGATAAAAATAGCATTTTTCCCTGTTTCACGAAGTCCAATTCCCCCTACTCTTTTACAATTCTTGGGGGGATTTTCTGTCTCAACCAGGTAAGTATGACATGAACACACACTAGTTATTCACTAGCCAGCTTTTCACTGATTGGCCAACAAATACTTACACATGCATGCAAACACCCAGTGACATGGGCCCCTTGGCTTTTAACTGGCCAAATCAAAAAGGAAATTCAAATATTTTGAGTTAACTTTTGAATCATGTGTCACTAAGTGAGCGGTCCAGACAACTGGGGACATAGACATCACAGAACATGGCAATGGTGGAGACTAGTGTCTGGCTGTCTGCGTGTGTGTGTGTGTTTCTCTCTCTCTGTATTTGCGTGTTCCCTGACTTCATCAGGGAATGTCTCAGGGGATCAGGTTACCACGCTGTCAGCTGCACAGTGAGCGGGGAGGGGGTGTACAGGTTTGGCTTTGTCATATCTGATTATCCAGGAAAGGGAAAAGGGGGAGATGGTAGAGAAAACAAGAAGAGAGAGATGAGGGAGAAAGAACAAAAAGGAGAGAGGCAATGGGTCACAACTCGTAGATTCAGAAGTGATTTTTCATAATAATTTAATTTGAGCAAATCACATGACTTCAAGGCAAGGTTCCAAAAGAAGAGCCCTATAGCAGATATATGCATAATAGTTAATGGGAAGGTGCCGTGGAAAATAATTGGTTGGAAATAAATGAATTTAGCCAATGCCAATTTGCCAGGAGTTTCATAGTCATATTATTTTCTAACAAAGGCCAAGTTGGATGCGTTTACTCTTCAGACATTCACGGGAAAATGTCTGTGATCAACAAGTATCAAACTAGCCTGAAGTTATAATGTAAGGTTGCTGAACATTATGCACAATAGTGACACTAGGAAATGAGGAATGAGCCATCGTGATGCAAATTCTGAAAAACATTTGTCTAAATATTTAAGAAGATGGAGAACAAGTTGTTAAGGAAAAATATTGGTGCAGTTTTGGCACAGGCCATAATATTGTATTGAATTTTCACTTGTCGAAGTTTGTCTGTGTAAGGAGAATGTGTTCTCCAAAGGAATATAGTCCTGCATGTATCACAGTACACAGAGGTAATAGAACAAGCACATAATCCATATGAAGATACTCGATATGCTGCTATCTAAATAAAGCACATTCAGTTATGCCTCTGACACTTTAGACAAAACACACTTTGAATCATGTTTCAAATTCTTAGCCATTTGCCATGTAATGAATACTTTGGAAGCCTCTTTCACCAAATTAATATTCCTCCTCATCAACGATATAGGAGTGTTGTATTAAAAAACGACACAAATTTAAAGCCATCAAAAATTAAAACCAAACATGCTGATCAAACTGCCAAAAAAGAAATAAAACAATTGTATGAGAACTTCCTTTCTGCACTGAGATCCAAATCTTGCATAGATCAGAAGAGACTAAGAAAAGCACCACCTGAGGGCTTGCCTCTGGAGCTAAGCAGGATTGGTTCTGGTCAGTCACTGGATCTGAGACCATAGGCTGCTGCAAGTGATATTATGTTGTAATATCAAATCACATTTTCATTGAGAAAAGGCCATTGTGTGAATTGTTTCCACCAAATGTTTAAATATAAATGTTTATATATTCCCCATGAGATATATATTTACTATTGATGTTGGGCTACAATTTAACCCAAGAATCATATTGTTTGATCATGGTCATTTATTTTCATTAGCCCAATTAAATATAATTGAAATATAATATTAGCATACATTCATGCATTTCTCAAATATGATAGTGGAAACATGCACTCATCTCTCACACTCACGGAGAGCAGGATCAAGTAAGCACAAAAAAGTTAAAAAGCTTTGCCTGACATTCAAACAATTACTTCAATCAACAGTTCAACAACTACATAAAGCAATTTATGAACTCAGACAAATTATAGATATTCGTTGTTATTCCCCTTTAAGGATCCATTTGGATAGGTATTTGTCAGTTATATATTCTGTTTTATTTTTGGTTGCTGAATGGGGAAGCTGAATTGAGCGTGCTACACCCAACTTGTGTGTGGTATGATTAAGAACCAGTTTTTCCTGATGAGGGGTATTTTATTCTGAAGATTTTCAATGTAGACAGATTTGAAGTCTGCAGACTTTTGTAAATATTGTGTTGTTGGCTAAATTTGTCATATACATGAACCGCACGACGTAAATTAATTTGAGCTGACACTTTGTCCTGAAGTGTTTCCATTTCAGGGCTATACATAACAATATCATGATGTAACAAAATGTTCTTATCAGTCCTGCTGATGAGGAAACTGGTCTAATGTACTCACCAGAATTTAATTCAGTTATCCCTGGCTTACTGTACTGAAATATCAAAATGGAGATTCAGTGGAGAAAAAAAACAATTCCCCATGCTTGTCTCAAAATGCTGTCCCAATAAAAAAAAGTTGCTGACCTTGATTTTGTTGATCATGCATGGCAATTGCCAGAGGCGTCGCTAGGATCACAATACATTCGGGGCTTAGCCCACCCTCCCGCCCCGCCCGGGACAGAAAGTACAGGGTTTTGAATGTACATGCGGAAAATATCGATGTACACGCTAGTGGCCTACAAGTCTACATTGTCATAATGCACGATTGGAATTATAGATGAATAGATCTGGGGCTATTTTTTTATTATTACTTATTTTTTTGGTCCGTTTGAGATCCGGGGCTATTCATAAAAGATCTGTGGCTATAGCCCCGGACGCCCAGGGCTAACGACGCCACTGGCAATTGCAATACATTTATGATAACAGTCGGATGACCAAAACCATTCTGGTTTAAAGCCCGAAAACCTGTTCCTGATGACGTTACTGATGTTAACCCTTGCTAAATTCACTAGCCCTCATACCACCATTTGTACCTAATGATCCCTAGCATCCGATTGGCTCTTTAACCATGGCCAATAATAAATGCAAAATCAGGATTAGGGTGTGACTCTGGAAGAAGTCATGACAACACATCTTTAAAGCAAGACATCACCTCCACACCTGTGTGGTTTTAGCAGGGGATCTCCAGAACACACAAAAACACACACAAATACACACACACCACTGCTTTCAGCAGTGGGCAGAGGCTCTGTTTATTTTTTTCTGACACAGACAGTGGTAACGGCTGGGTATATTTGTCTTAAGCATCTGCTGTGCAGGGAGCAGTGCCTGCTAGTGTGTGTTTGTGCGTCTGCTGACTGTGAGTGGGATTGTAGGCATACATCTGTCTGTGTGTATACAGATGGTATGAGTGGATGTCTTAAGGGTATACAAGATAGCTTGTCAATGTAAGGCATGGGCAGTCTGGCACAAATTATAGCTTTGCATCTATCTGCTAAGATTCCAGCGTTGCCACCCGGACAATACAGTACACTGGCCAACTAAGTCTAAACTAAACCATAGACTTAATGTCTGGAAATATGAGCACTATGGTACGTTCATTCACTATCAACATTTGTTGTTTCTCCATTGGTGCACTGGACTGTCAATGTGATTGGTCTTACCTCTAAACTGCCTCGGTAGTGATTCACCAGATTAGCATATCGTGTTCCAAGTGAGTAATAAACAGCAGCTATTACCTAGTATACAACTTTTGACCAGGGCCCACATATGCTCAGGTCAAAGGTAGTGCACTATACAGTGGGGGAAAAAAGTATTTGATCCCCTGCTGATTTTGTACATTTGCCCACTGACAAAGAAATGATCAGTCTGTAATTTTAATGGTAAGTTTATTTGAACAGTGAGAGACAGAGAAAAAAAAAATACAGAAAAACGCATGTCAAAAATGTTATAAATTGATTTGCATTTTAATGAGTGAAATAAGTATTCGACCCCTCTGCAAAACATGACTTAGTACTTGGTGGCAAAACCCTTGTTGGCAATCACAGAGGTCAGACGTTTCTTATAGTTGGCCACCAGGTTTGCACATATCTCAGGAGGGATTTTGTCCCACTCCTCTTTGCAGATCTTCTCCAAGTCATTAAGGTTTCGAGGCTGACGTTTGGCAACTCAAACCTTCAGCTCCCTCCACAGATTTTCAATGGGACTAAGGTCTGGAGACTGGCTAGGCCACTCCAGGACCTTAATGTGCTTCTTCTTGAGCCACTCCTTTGTTGCCTTGGCCGTGTGTTTTGTCATGCTGGAATACCCATCCACGACCCATTTTCAATGCCCTGGCTGAGGGAAGGAGGTTCTCACCCAAAATTTGACGGTACATGGCCCCGTCCATCGTCTCTTTGATGTGGTGAACTTGTCCTGTCCCATTAGCAGAAAAACACCCCAAAGCATAATGTTTCCACCTCCATGTTTGAAGGTGGGGATGGTGTTCTTGGGATCATAGGCAGCATTCTTCCTCTCCCAAACACGGCGAGTTGAGTTGATGCCAAAGAGCTCGATTTTGGTCTCATCTGACCACAACACTTTCAACCAGTTCTCCTCTGAATCATTCAGATGTTCATTGGCAAACTTCAGACAGGCCTGTACATGTGCTTTCTTGAGCAGGGGAACCTTGCGGGCGCTGGAGGATTTCAGTCCTTCATGGCGTAGTGTGTTACCAATTGATTTCTTGGTGACTATGGTCCCAGCTGCCTTGAGATCATTGACAATATCCTCCCGTGTAGTTCTGAGCTGATTCCTCACCGTTGTCATGATCATTGCAACTCCACAAGGTAAGATCTTGCATGGAGCCCCAGACCGAGGGTGATTGACAGTTCTTTTGTGTTTCTTCCATTTGCGAATAATCGCACCAACTGTTGTCACCTCATCAAGCTGCTTGGCGATGGTCTTGTAGCCCACTCCAGACTTGTGTAGGTCTACAATCTTGACATCCTTGGACAGCCCTTTGGTCTTGGCCATGGTGGAGAGTTTGGAATCTGATTGATTGATTGCTTCTGTGGACAGGTGTCTTTTATACAGGTAACAAGCTAAGATTAGGAGCACACCCTTTAAGAGTGTGCTCCTAATCTCAGCTCGTTACCTGTATAAAAGACACCTGGGAGCCAGAAATCTTTCTGATTGAGAGAGGATCAAATACTTATTTCACTCATTAAAATGCAAATCAATTTATAACATTTTTGACATGCGTTTTTCTGTATTTTTTTTTGTTGTTATTCTGTCTCTCACTATTCAAATAAACCTACCATTAAAATTATAGACTGATCATTTCTTTGTCAGTGGGCAAATGTACAAAATCAGCAGGGGATCAAATACTTTTTCCCTCACTGTAGATTCTATTTGAAATGCACACCCATATTTAAAGTGTATGTGTATGCCACTTATAATTGGTTGTGATGCACCAAGCCCTATAATGCTGTTTACAACGTGATGTACTACACTGTTTTTTTTTGCTATAATTATGAGCCACAGTTGTCCCATAAAGCTGCAGCAAGTCCACATTTCTGGCAAGGGGTATAGGCAATTATGTGTATGGAATATATGGAATTTACTCTGCCGGAACAAATGTTAGAGGGGAATAACAGTCACATACACAAACAGCTGAAGGGTCCCACCTTGCAAACATCTCATTGGTATAAAAGACTAGGAATATGTCATGACCGATTCTAGTTTATAGAAACAGACGGGGGGGTGGGGGGTCAGCAGAGTGAAAGCTGAAATTGTCAGGTATCATCTTGATCTGCAACACAACCAGGAGAACTTTGGACAGGGACAGAAAAGAGTCTTTCAAGCTTGGTACTCGGGAGGTGTGGGCCAAGACCTCATGTCCTCCTAAGTTTAAACACGGCAAGATACACAGAAAATTTTGAAAGTGCATTAGAACTACAAGGTTCCTTAGAACTACAAGGATTTACAGTGGAGAAGGACAACTGACCCTACTCCCCAGTCACAATAATATAGCAGCGTAAGACCTTGGGGCTGAGACGGGGGGGGGGGGTCCAGTGACACTGTGGCCATATCCGGGGGAGGCCCCGGACAGGGCCCAACAAGCAGGAAATCAATCCACCCACATTGCCAAGCACCAAAGGGACACCCACCAACCGCAACCACCCTGAAATGAGGGCTGAGTATTGCCAGCAGAGTTCAACCCAACTGCACGATTTGTGCAACAGAGAGACAACAGCAAGCCAGTGACTATGCCCCCGAATGGCATTGGAGGTAGGGCATCCCAGTGGCGAAGAGAGCCCACCTGGCAAGACAGCAAGGCTGGACAGTATCAAGCCTTTTCAGTCACCTTCACAACACTGGGTCAGACTGCACTTAATGATAGACAATGCTAAAGAGATGAGTCTTTAGTAGACACTTTAGTAGAAAGTTTGCACCGAGTCTCCACATCGAACGTAGTTGGCAGATCATTCAACAGTAGTAGAGCTCTATGAGAGAAAGCCCTGCCTCCGGCTGTTTGTCTAGAAATTCTCGGTACAGTTAGAAGGCCTGTATCTTGTGATCTAAAGTTACGTATGTATGTATGACTGGATCATTTCAGCGAGGTAGGTAGGAGCAAGTCCATGTATTGCTTTATAGGTTAACAATGAAACCTTAAAATCAGCCCTAACCCTAACATGTAGCCAGTGTAAAGAGGCTAGAACTGGAGTAATGTGTTAAATTTTTTTAGTTCTAGTTAGGATTCTAGCAGCTGTGTTCAGCACTAATTGAAGTTTATTGATTTATCAGGGTAACCAGAAAGAAGAGCATTGCAGTAATCTAATCTAGAAGTAACAAAAGCATAGATTAGTTTTTCTTTTATCAGCTTTTGATAAAAAGTTTCTGATTTTTGCAATGTTCTGTAGATGAAAATAAGCAACTCTTGAGATGACATTGCCGGATGACATCACCCAAATGCAGCATATATACACTGCGTGCACAATTATTAGGCAAGTGAGTATTCTGATCGTATTATTATTTCTATGCACATTTTCCAACTCCAAACCATATAAACTTGAATGCTCATTGGATTGAATCATTTTCAGGTGATATGTATTTGTGTAATGAGGGAGGGTGTGGCAACAGTGAATAACACCTTATATCAAAGTGTGCATAATTATTAGGCAGCTTCATGACCTCAGGTAAAATGGGCCAAAAAAGAGATTTAACTGACACTGAAAAGTTATAAAATGTAAAATGCCTTTCAGACGGATGCAACACTCTTGAAATAGCTAAACTATTGAGGCATGACCACCGGTCACTGAAATGTTTTGTTGTGAATAGTCAACTGGGGTGCAAAAAATGTATGGAGAAGAAAAGACGCAAATTCACTGCATAAGACTTGAGAAGAATTAAACGTAAAGCTACCAGGAACTCATTATCCTCTAGTGCCAACATATTCCAGAACTGCAACCTACCTGGAGTGTCCAAAAGTACAAGGTGTCAAGTGCTCAGACACATGTCCAAGGTCAAGAACGCTGAAAGAAGACCACCCCTGAATAAGATTCACATGTTGAAGCGTATAGATTGGGCAAAGAAATACCTGAAGACAGATTTTTCAAAGTTTTATGGACAGATGAAATGGGAGTGACTCTTGATGGACCAGATGAATGGGCCTGTGGCCATCACTAATGGACACAGGGCATCACTTCGAGTCAGGTGCCAGCAAGGTGGAGGAGGGGTACAGGTATGGGCTGCTGTCATTAAGGATGAGGTAGTTGGACCTTTTCGGGTTGAAAAGGTCCAAAAAAGGTCCAACTCAACTCCCATACCTACTGCCAGTTTCTGGAAGATACTTTCTTCAAGCAGTGGTACAGGAAGCAGTCCTCAGCATTCAAGAAGGCCATGTTCTTTATGCAGGACAATGCTCCCTCACATGCATCCAAGGACTCCACTACTTGGCTAGCAAGCAAGGGCCTCAAAGATGCCCGAATAATGACCTGGCCCCCTTCCTTACCTGACTTAAATCCTATTGAGAACTTGTGGACCCTTCTCAAACATGAGATTTACAGTCAGGTAAGACAATACACTTTTGGGATTTGGGAGGCTGTGGTTGCTGCTTCAGCGAAAGTTGATCGTGAACAGATCAAGAAACTGACAGACTGCATGGATGGAAGGCTCATGGCAGTTATTGAAAAGAAGGGTGGCTATATCGGTCACTGAATACTTTTGAAAGGCCAGAAATGTTATTTAATTTTCATTTTGTGTTACTTATTTGTTGCACTTACTCTAAAAATTGAGAATAAACAAGTGAGTTGGAGAAATTATTTTTGTAATTTAGTTGCCTAATAATTCTACACACTATTTGTTGCCTAATAATTGTGCACACTTATGTATTCCCCTGAGAAAGATCAAAACTCATTTTTCCTTTGTTAAACATTCAGGTTTGAGGTTCAATTATATTTTGGATTGACTGAGAGCATTGTGTTTGTTCAACAATACAATCAATCTGGAGGAATACAATTTGCCTAATAATTGTGCACGCAGTGTAGTGAGAACTATAATGGGCCCAAAACCAAGCCTTGAGGAACACCAAAACATAACTTTGATTTGTTAGAGGATATGCCATCCACACATACGAACTGATATCTTTCAGATAAATAAGATTTAAACCAGGCTAGAACATGTCCACGTAGCCCAATGTGGGTTTCCAGTCTCTCTAAGAGAAGGGAGTGATCAATAATGTCAAAGGCAGCACTAAGATCAAGAAGCAACAGGACGGTTGCGGAACCTTTGTCTGAGGCCATTAGTAGGTCATTTGTTACCTTCAAATTGGAGCGCCACATTCGCTCCAATTTTCTTGAGGCTTGCTTGAGTGCTCTAGTATTGTCTGTGTACCATGGAACGCGTTTCTTGTTGCATATTTCTTTTGTTTTTAGTGGTGCAACCATAACTAAAGTATTTCGCAATGTTGAGTTTAGATCCTCGATTAGATCGTTTGCGGATTTATTTACTCTGTCATCGATGAGCGAGCCTGGAAGAATATCAAGAAATATTTGTAGTCCAAGAATTTATATTACGGCTTTTGAAAGTCATTGTTTGGGGTGCAAGTGGGTTTATTGTTTTAACAGTCAATGTAATAAGACAGTGATCCGATATTCCAGGATTATGGGGAAAAACTATTAGATCTACAATATTTATTTCTCGTGACAGGACTAAATATAAGGTATGATTGTGGCAGTGCGTTGGACCAGAGACATGTTGGACAAAACCCATTGAGTCAATTATGGCTTCAAAGGCTTTTTGAGGAGGGTCATTGGACTTTTCCATGTGAATATTGAAATCGCCAAAAATTAGATTAGACAAGAATTCTGGAAACTTACTGAGGAACATTGGGTATGGTCCGGGGTTCTTGTGAACAGTGGCTATGAAAAATGATTTATCGGCCTGGTTAGCTTTCATGAATAAAACTTCAAAAGAATGAAAACCAGTGATGTGTTTAAGAGTAAATTTATATTTACTGTCATAAATATTAGCAACACCCCCCCTTTTCGGGATGCATGGGGGATATGATCACTAGTATGGCCCGGAGAAGAGGCCTCATTTAGGCCAGTAAATTCATCACGCAAGTCAAAAACATCTACTTTATGATCAGTGATTAATTCATGTACTGCAATTGCCTTTGGAGCAAGGGCTCTAACATTAATGAGTCCCATTTTGTGATGCGAGGTAATACAGTCATTTTTATTTGTGACCGAGGTGGAGGAAGGCTTTATCTTAATAAGGTTGCTATTGTTAGCACTACCTTGTTTAACTTATCTCAGCCTGGAACGAGTCACAGTCGCAATAGGCAAAATTATACTTACTACTCTCGCTATGCTATCGACAGAGTCCACAATGCTAGCAGGCTGGATAACAGCCTGCGGCCTGTCCTGCACCCTATCTCATGGTGAGGCTACAGGAGTGAGACTCCTGTCTATGTTCCTAGATAAAAGAAGAGCACCACTCCAGCAAGGATGGAGTCCGTTGCTCTTCAGAAGGTCAGGCTTGGCCCTATTTCTGGGAGAGTCCCAAAAAGAGAGCCAGTTATCTACAAACTCTACCTCCTGCGACGGGCAGAGCTCCGTTTTTAGCCAGCGATTGAATTGCGCAAGTCTGTCGTAGAGCTCTTCACTACCCCTAGCTGGGAGGGGCCCAGAGACAATAACTCGGTGCCAACACATCTTTCTAGCTAATTTACACGCTGATGCTATATTTTGCTTGGTAACCTCTGACTGTTTCATCCTAACGTCGTTGGTGCCAATGTGAATAACAATATCTCTATACTCTCTATACTTACCAGTTTTAGACTTTACTAGCTCCAATCCCAGATTTGCGGCAACGCTGTTTAAAACAATGTACAATCGCCGGCTGATTCTTTAGTCTAATACTGCGGGTAATGGAATCGCCAATGACTAAAGTTTTCAGTTTTTCCTGGGCCACCGGTAGAAAATGTCTGCCAATCATTCCCCTCTGAAGAAGGCTCGGGCCTTGACTCTGACTGAGAAGATAGTTCTCCTCCATGTTGAAATTACAACAACTACAATGATAAGGTATAATGGTACTTAGCTTCGGGTGTTCTGGGGCAAGTAGCTCCGTTTATTATGTCCAAATTGAGTCCCAGTGTAGAAAAGTTGGGTAAAAAGTCAATAGATAAAAATATTACATTGGTAAACTCCTCAGAACAGTGCGGTTTTGTTGAAGCATGTTTCGATATTAACAAGACAGTTGTTAATAATGGGTAATCAGTATGTAGGAAAAGCTCTTAAAATGGTTAACAAAGCCACTGAAATCAATTTTCATTTTGCAAAACAGCTTAATTACAGATTGCTTAATTGTCTTTTCAGTTATCTTTTAAAAACAAGGTACTGTCATCAAAAATACTGCCATGTCATTTAATATGATCAAGTATTAACTAGTCCTTTATTAACTGATTCTATGCATTTCTTTACATGTGTTGAAGTCTTTACTGCAAGAGAAATGCCCATTCCTCACAATATTGGAAATGCAATATCTAATATTATACAATTACTTATACAGAGAGCAACACCCCCAGGAAGACTTTGGACAGCGACAGATAGGAGTCGTCAGACTAGATAGTCCTGAGGTGTGGTCAAAGGGCTCTTTCCCTCATAAGCAGGATACCAGAAAAAATTGAGAGAGCATTCACTGGATCCAAAAGAATATTGTAGCATATAATTCAGATTGATCCTTGTTTCCAGCACATAAACTAATGCAATGTAAAAAAATAGGGAGACAGTGCAGACTCAACCTAGTCCCCCGGCACAAAACTACAGCAGCATGAAACTAGTGACTGAGACAATGTGGGTCTGGAGAAATATGTAACTCTAAGAAGGTAGAAGTGGGCAAGAAATCGCTATTTACTTCAAAGAGAAACCACAAACATGTTTACTGTAACCAGTGCATTTATTCATCAAGACTTTCATATCTCTCAGGCCAGAGTATTTCATCAAAAAACTAAGTGAATGTTTTCTCCATCCCTTGCATGCACCTCTGTCACCACAGGCCTCCTACATGACCTGAAGAATTGTTACCCTGTGATCTAGATTGCGGTCATATAACTTCCATCTCCAGGAGAAAAATAACTCCTCAACTACTGTAGGTTCAGAAATGAAGAGTTTGGTGGAAGTGTAACGGTCTGAGTGTGATGACAGAATCGAGGAGACGAGGGATTTTCCTTCTCTGTGCTCTTTTATTTCTCAGAAAGACATTTTTTTTTGCTCTGGAAATATTGGAGAGATAAGATAAAACACTCTGTATAAATATCTACTTGCATCTGCACATATGCTTGTCTTCAGCAATGCAACTTTGTTCTGCTAAAATTCACATGACCATGTGAATACTTCCAATTTTAACATAGGCATTAAAATAATGATACCTAAGTACAATTACGTATAAGTGTTACATTAACAACATGACATTGTGTGGTCGTATAGTGTTAGTCTTTATATCCCACAAAGTATCTCTTATTCATTATATTTAGCACAGAAAAGGGTTTTCATGCTATCCTTAATTCAACACATGATATGTCTCCCTCAAAACATTATATTACACATACCATCTGTGTATAAGCCCACTTCATCATGAACACATTAATAATGAATTTAAATGAATTACTAAATCAATGGAGCACATGCCTGGAGAGATATGATAAAACACACTATAAGTTTCCACTTGCATCTGCACATACGCTTGTCTGAAGAAAATAAAACTGAAATATTAATGTTTGATATGACAGTAAAACTAGCAGACAATGGCCATGCAACATCGTGATGATTTGTTAAATGTCAATAACGATGAAAATACCAGACAAAACCTTACAAAATGTATCATTTTACATGGTAAAATGGGTACCGATTATGATGGGACAAATGTACACACAGAACGTAATTAGAATAATATATAAAACGTTAGACGGCATGGTTCACAATACATACCTTCAGCAATGCAACTTAGTTCTGCTGAAGATTCATGCGACCATGCGAATACGTGCGCAAAGTGCAGATGCGGAAACCCTCCACCAGGTGGCTCCTTATTAACTATGCACAATTGTGGCTACTCAATTATGGAGAAACTCAGCATACATAAAGGTGCATATTCTAACCCTGTTACAGAAGGAACATCCTCATGGAAACATGGGTGGCTTTCGAAACACGCATATACCAGTACTAAGTGGTGGAATCGGACCTTGACTCCCATATGGACTTTGAAACATATGCTTCCTCAGTTCTGCATCAACATCTGCACCAACAATGTCACCACCCATAAACTTATAAAGACCTTCCCCAACCAGAAGCTGTGGATGTTCAGAGAGGTCCGACAACTGCTAAAGGCACGCAACGCTGCTTTCAGATGCGGTGATGCGGAGGCCTACAGCTCATCCAGGGCCAACCCGAAAAGGGGCATCAAGAAGGCTAAAAATTGCCACTAACTGCGGATTGAGGAGCACTTCAACAACAACTCCAAACACTGATGCATGTGGCAGGGCATCCAAGCCATCACAGACTACCGAGCAAAGAATCCTACCCCCACAGCCAGTGGGGTCTCCTTCACTGACGAGTTAAAGACGCTTCGACAGGGACAACAAAGAGCCAGCCATTAAAGCTGAACCCCCCCCAGACTGTCCACCGCAGAAGCATTGTCTGTACTGAGCAGGGTGAATGCACACAAGGCTGCTGGTCCTGATGGAATCCCCGGGCGTGTGCTCCGAGCATGTGCTGGGCAGATGGCCGAGGTCTTTACTGACATTTTCAACCTGTCACTGGCCCAGGCGGTTGTCTCAACGTGCTTCAAGACCCTTGAATGTTTGGCCTTGTTATAGACACACAAGTTGACACACACAGGTGAAAATGGCAACCCACACCTGTGGCTTTTTAAATTGCAATTAGTGTCTGTGTATAAATAGTCAATGAGTTTGTTAGCTCTTACGTGGATGCACTGAGCAGGCTAGATACTGAGCCATGGGGAGCTGAAAAGAACTGTCAAAAGACCTGTGTAACAAGGTAATGGAACTTTATGAAGATGGAAAAGGATATAAAAAGATATCCAAAGCCTTGCAATCACTTATCAATCACTTATTAAGAAGTGGAAAATTCGGGGATCTCTTGATCAAGCCAAGGTTAGGTAGACCAAGAAAGATTTCAGCCAAAACTGCCTAAGAATTGTTGGGGATACAAAGAAAACCCACAGGTAACCTCAGGAGAAATACAGGCTGCTCTGGAAAAAGACGGTGTGGTTGTTTCAAGGAGCACAATACAACGATACTTGAACAAAAATGAACTGCATGGTTGAGTTGCCTGAAAGAAGCCTTTACTGCGCCAATGCCACAAAAATGCCTGGTTATCATGTTATCAGAAAATACTGGCAGACAATTTGCATTCTTCTGCATGAAAGCTGCGCATGGGACGCTCTTGGACTTTCCAGCATGACAGTCAAGTTGACCCTCCAGTGGTTACAGCAGAAAAAGGTGAAGGTTCTGGAGTGGCCATCACAGTCTCCTGACCTTTATATCATCGAGCCACTCTGGGGAGATCTCAAACGTGCGGTTCATGCAAGACGACCAAAGACTTTGCATAACCTGGAGGTATTTTGCCAAGACGAATGGGCAGCTATACCACCTGCAGGAATTTGGGGCCTCATAGACAACTATTACAAAAGACTGCCCGCTGACATTGATGCTAAAGGGGGCAATACACAGTATTAAGAACTGGGCATGCAGACTTTTGATCAGGGGTCAGTTAATTTTCTTCTTTGTTGCCATGTTTTGTTTTATGATTATGCCATTCCGTTATGACCTACAACTGAATCACCTGCTCACTCATGTTTTCTTTACAAATGGTACATACAGCTCCGGAAAAACTTAAGAGACCACTGCACCTTTTTCTTTCCTTTCCAAAAATGTTGAATAGGGAAGTTTTGAGTGAGGAACAGAAGCGTTCAATTTGCAGTGGTCTCTTAATTTTAACCCTTCTGTTCCTCACTCAAAACCTTCCTTTTCAACTTTTTTGGAAAGGAAAGTAAAAGGTGCAGTGGTCTCGTAATTTTTTCTGGAGCTGTATATTACCAATTCTCCAAGGGTATGCAAACTTTTGAGCACAACTGTATGTAGTTTGTAATTTGTGTGAAATCAATGAAAACAACACAGGGTTTTGCTATATTATCAAGAGATGCATGTGGCTGTGTTAATTTCTTTTAGAGCATAGACCTTCGTTTTTGAAAAATGTGTCGTATCAGTTGAGAAAAACAATGAGCTCTCCAGAGAGGCTATTTGGACCACAAGGGAAAGGAATCAGGAATAAAGAAATTTCTTTCAGTTAATTACAGGAATTGTAGTTAGTTACAGTAGTAGTAGGCCCTCTGTAAACATGTACAACAGATGTTAACTTTAATTATTTTATTAATGCTAATTGCAATGCTTCTTTTAGTTACAGAAGTAATTTACCATAAAGATCTACAACTATACTGTAGGCATACAATTTGCAACATTATTTGTACGTTGTTTCTTGTGAAATGACAGTCAGTGTCATTCCACTATCTTCTTATGGTGACCAGGTTTGAAAAAAAAATACTGCTAAAACCAGTACCACATTATGTTCTACTACCTATTTCTTAACAATTAGATTGCTTTTCGACTTTTTCGTTTTTTGTGTTTTTAGTTTAATTTTTATTATAAAAGGAAAAGTTTTATGTATGGCATATCTCAGTGAACTAGGATCACATTGTTTTACATAGCTTTCATTGTATCTAAAAACTCTAACATCACAGGATTTATCTTTCCTCATGGTAATGAATATCCAGTGAAAGTGATATTCAATATAGGAACAGATTATGAAAAATCATTTTAAGTTGGAAAAACACAGTGTATAGAGTATAGATTCAACTGCTGGTCAATGTACGGACAGATAATGAAAAATGTACTTAATTTGGAAAAAGAGTAGAATGCGCTCTACCAACATGAGTCAAGTTTCAGCCACCAAATTAGATCGTGGCAAGAAAAAAGGTGTGACACTTGTTTCATTATATCAAAGTGAAAGTGTAAAATTTTCGCTTTCAGTGGCTTTCATCAGAGTGAGCTTGTGTTACACCTTTTGTCTTGTCAAATCTACTAAAGTTAAAAAAATTACCTTCCAAAAGTATTCAGACCTATGACCACTTTTTGGATTTTACTAAATTACAAGTGTTACATGTACATTTTGTTCTGTTTGATATTCTATTTTAAAACACTGACACTCAAATTCAATTATTGTAAGGTGACATGATAACGAAGGGGATGTGCATCACTGATTGGATAACCCCTGTTCAAATTGAATTAATCAAAATCTCTGATGTACCATCCCACAATACCAAACTGTCTTCTTTCAAAACCTATGGCATAGTGAATTGATGAGGAAGCTTGGAGCGTTGCACATGCAAATAGCTAGTAAATAAGAACCAATCAAAAAGCTTGCACATTTTCTGAGCATATATTGTGGTTACAATAGGCTCCTGTCCAAGCCAGTGAGTCACAGCTCTCCCTGACTCTTATTTTGTACCCTTTCTGAATCTATGCACTTGTATTACCTCATCTCTTCTGTAGGATGCTCTTTGATTTTAAGTTTTCTTCACATTCACAGCCTGATCAATGATTTTTCAAAAGGGGTGTTTTTCAAATCTAATCAAACTATTTGTTTTAGCACATTTCTTACAAAATGCATTTCAAGGTGCTTTAACAGATAAGTCAGAATAAAAATAGTTAATAAAAAATGCTTTGATATCATATATGAATTACGGTAAGATATAAATGAAATAAAATGAAAAAATAAGAGATTAAAACAAAGGGGATAAATGACTTCATAAAATTTATATTAAGATAAATACCAGATGATCTGAGGGATCAACCGGGCACATATCTAAAACCGGGCACATATCTAAAAATGTCAAACAAATATTCGGGTAAAAGGCAGCCAGTGTAATATTCACAGACAGCCAGTGTAGAGTCTTAAAAGTCTTAAAATTGGTGTTGTATTCTCTTGAGTATTCGTAAGAACATATGCAGCTGCATTTTGAATAAATTGCAGTTTTCCAATACTTTTTTACTTAAGGCCAGACAGAAGAGAGTTGCAATATTCGAGTCTGCTGGTGATGAATGCATGAATCAGTCTCTCAGTGTTTTCCTGGCAGAGAAACGGGCTGAACTTTGCTATGTTTCTTAAATGGTAAAAAGCTGTTTTCATCACTTCATCATGTCTGATATGGGCCTCAAAGTTCAGGTCACAGTTTAAATTCACACCAAAATTTTTTGCTTGATGGGTTGAGTGTAGACCAAGTGGAATGAAATGAGCAGTCAGTTCCTCTCTTTGGGCCTTGGCACCAATAATCAAAACCTCAGGATTTCATCAGTGTAGCTGTGAAAATTAATACCATGCTTTCTAATGATGCTACCAAGAGGAAGCATTTACAGGTTGAACATCATAGGACCCAAAATCAAACCTTGTGGTCCTCCACATGTAATATTTATTGTCTCTGATTTGTGGTCACTAAGGTTAACAAAAAGAGTTTCTGCCAGTGAGGTACGTCTTCAACCAGTTTAAAACTGAACCAGATAGTCCAACACAAATTTGATGCCTGTGTAGAAGGATTTTGTGATCTATGGTGTTTAAGGTGGCACTTGCGTCCAGTAGTAAAAGGATAGACAGCGTTTTATTGTCTGTGTTTATTCTAATGTTCTTTACAACTTTTAGGAGTGCTGTTTCAGTACTATGTTGTGTGTGGAAGCCAGACTAGAATTTTTCAAAAGTAGAACAGACATTCAGATGATCTTTCAATTGTATTAAAACATGCTTCTCCAGAACTTTATTTAAACATAGTAGATTAGAGATTGGTCTGTAGTTTAACGCTTCAGGGTATAGTGTGCTTTTTTAAAGTAATGTCATTTCTAAGGTGGCTTTAAGAGCAGTGGGAAAAAGGCAAGTAAAAAGAGAATAGTAGTCAATTGTTAGTATGTTCTCATATATGCAGTTTAAAAAGGATGTAGGGATAGGGTCAAGTGAACAGCTGGATGACTTATGGATTGATACTACAGTACTTTATTTAGCGTATCTATGTCAGCTAGGACAAAAGAGTCCATGAAGATTCTGCATGGTATTGGAGAAACATGAGATAGAATGTCAGCCTTATCTGATATTCTGCTTAAGGTGATGGCTGACCAGATTGATGATATCTTTCCATTGAAATAGCAAGCAAACTCCTCACATTTAGAGGTGGACATCAGATCATAAGGAATGGAGGGCAATGGACAACACAGTCAATTGTTGAAAAAAAAACCCTTGGACTATTAGGATTTTCAGAGATTACTTTGGAGAAATGATTTTTTCTAGCTTTCTTTATTGCCTAATTATATATAGATGTTTTCTTTACAAATGTCAAGGTGGACTTTCTCCATGTCCATCCAGCCTTTCTACACTTTCTTTTTAAGTTATTTGTTTCTTCATCCCTCCAAGGAGGTTTCTGTCTTTATTTTCAATGGAGCCACAGCATCAATTGTTGTGTTTAGTCTTGTGAAAAGGTTGTTTACCAGGTCATCACAGGATGATGGTAGAAAAAGAAAAGGGATATTATCAATATGTTTTTTAAAATTCTCTGCTTTTTCAGTAGAAAGATATATTTTTTAACTGTATGTTCTGTGGTGCATTGTACGGTGGGGGTCAGAGCAGTAAAAAAATATACAGAAGTGGTCGGATAAAGCTGCATCAACAATAGACAATATTTCAGTATATGCCTCCATGAAATCACCAAGTCTAGCGTGTGACCACGGTTGTGGGTGGGATCATTGACATGTTGAATAATTAAATACATTGAGTTTAAAACCTCTAAAAACTCAATTTGGTGTCTGTCCGATTATCAAAATATAAATTAAAATCACCTGATATACAACCCGTTTCCAAAAAAAGTTGGGACAGTAAAATGTAAAGAAAAACACAATGCAATGATGTGCAAATCATTTAAACCTTATATTTAATAGAAAATAGTACCAAGACAACATATCAAATGTTGAAACTGAGAAATATTATTGTTTCTTGGAAAATACATGCTCACTTTGAATTTGATGCCAGGAACATGTTTCAAATAAGATGTGACAGAGGCACCAAAGGACTGGAAACGTTGTCAGAACACAACATGGGGAGGCAGGAGAATGGTTCCTTATGCAGCGCGTGTTCTTTATTGAGCAGAGGACTGAAGGCAAACTTGGATGTTAGACAGGCAGAGGCCAAAACCAGGATATCAAAAAGCCAAACGTACACAAGGGCAAGGCAGACATCAAGGTTGTGGTCCCTCTGGTAGTCAGGGCCAAAAATACACAAGAGAGCGACCAAAAACGGCCAAAAATACACAACAGAGCGAAAATACAAGCAAGAACTCGGACAAGAAACGGTCAGGTTGGTCAAAACGGGCTAGAATGCTATCACAGAATTCGGAATAACAGGCTTAGTATGTAGTATAGATAAAAACAATACCTCACAATGAAACTGAGAAAACAAACTGAATAAATAGGGTGTGTTAACAAGCGGCAGGTGAAAGTGATAAAACCAAATGAAAAACCAACTGAGCATAGAAATACAGAAAGTAGAAAAAGATATACAATGAACTAGTTTGGTACAACGGTGGCAAAGGGACAAAAAACTGACCAAACAAATAAAGAGCAAGAAACAAAAACCAAGAAGGAACAGAACCTTACAGTTGTGTTATGCTAAAAAACTAAACCTGGTGAAATATCATACAACTAATTAGGTCAATTGGCAACATGTCAGTAACATGATTGGGTATAAAAAGATCATTCCAGAGAGGATCTGTCAGAAATGAGGATTGGTAGGGGTTAACCACTCTGTGAAAGTTTACATGGGCAAATAGTGCCACAATTCAAGAATAATGTATCACAACGTAAAATTGCAAAGAGTTTGGGGATCTCATCATCTACAGTACACAATATCATTAAAAGATTCAGAGAATCTGGAGTAATCTCTGTACGCAAGGGACAAGGGTGAAAACCAATATTGAATGGCCGTGATCTTCATGCCCTCAGGCAGCAATGCATTAGAAACAGACACAATTCTGTAATGGACATTACTGCATGGGCTTAGGAACACCTCCGAAAACCATTGTCTGTGTATACAGTATGTCACAGCATCCACTTATGCAAGTAAAAACTCTACCATGCAAAGAAGAAACCATACATTAACAACATCCAGAAACGCCAGTGCCTTCTCTAGGCCCGAGCATTTAAGATGGACTGAGGCGAAGTGGAAAACTGTCCTGTGGTCTGACAAAATCAAATTTTGAGATTATTTCTGGGAATCTGTGGGCTAAAGAGGAGAGGGACCATCCAGCTTGCTATCAGCGCACAGTGCAAAAGCCAGCATCCGTGATGTTATGGGGGTACATTTGTGCACATGGCATGGATGACTTTCACTTCTGTGTAGGCACCATTAATGCTGAACAATATATACAGGTTTTGGAGCAAAATATGACATATTTTTCAGGGAAGGCCTTGCTTATTTCAGCAGGACAATGCCAAACCACATTCTGCATGTATTACAACAGCATGGCTCTGTAGTAAAACAGTCCGGGTGATAAACTGGCCTACCTGCAGTTCCTGGTCCGACTGCTGTTCCCTATCTGCTGACCGAGCCTCCCCTACCCTGGTGGATACAGGTCTGCAGAGGTGGTGTGGACCATGGGAACCTTTGCCCATTGGGCCGTGCTTCATCATCGACCAGTGAGGA
The DNA here is from genome assembly GCA_016801175.1 of Esox masquinongy. Classification (NCBI taxonomy): domain Eukaryota; kingdom Metazoa; phylum Chordata; class Actinopteri; order Esociformes; family Esocidae; genus Esox; species Esox masquinongy. Next base: position 27,814 of record JACXGI010000445.1, read on the forward strand.
GCTTGTCCTTCCCATGGCCCTGATTAATGCTAGATCGCTAGTAAACAAGACATTCCTGCTTAATGACTTCTTCACCTCCCATGAGTTGGATTTTTTTTAAAATCTGGATCCTTATGTTCTGTCTAACTTCCTATTTCTAATCTACCTTTTCTCTCTAAAGTCTTAGAGAGATTAGTTCTTAATCAACTGAAAACATTTTCAGATAATCATAGTTTGTCTGGTTTTAAACGTCTTAGTACCGAAACAGCGCTTTTAAGAGTTTTTAATGACCTTCTTGTAACTGTTCATTCAGGGAACTCGGCTATTCTGGTACTTTTAGACCTGAATGCTGCCTTTGACACTGTGGATCATAGGATCCTCTTTTCACGCCTTTAACAGTGTGTAGGCATCAATGGTACTGCCCTGGAATGGTTTCAGTCATACCTAACAGATTGGAGCTTCTCGGTTCACCTAGCCAAATATTCTTCGACTTCAGCCCCTCTTGCCTGTGGGGTCCCTCAATGCTCCATATTGGGCCCCATCCTCTTTTTACTGTATATGTTGCCCTTGGGGGCCATTTTTTTGTTTTTATTTATTTTCACTAATTTGCTGACGATTTACAAATCTATTTGCCGATGAAAACTATAAGTAAAGATTCTGTGCAGCCTTTGTTGGACTGACATCAAAATTTGGATGAATTTAAACTTTCTCCCTCTTAAAGAGATAGTTTGTCTAAAAATAATATTTTTCCAAAAAATCACTTACCAAAAGTTAGTCCAGAATGGACGTAGAGTCATTTTTCCAACCATCCATTATTCAGCTCTGTCCGCAGCTGTAATTAGCATTTTTAGCATTGTCCAAATTCATGAATGGAAACTGTGCGTCCCACTACAGCAAAGCTGCATTGCAAGTGGAAAACTTGTCACGGTTCCTCCATCTGCACCTTCACGTCCCTCCACCTCACGCCTCCCGGATTCCCGTTGGACACAAACCTAGCGCATCCTCGTTCCTCTGTTCTCCTACCATCTCCTGCAATTGTTGGCTGACGTTCATCAGATAAATGCCTGCCTGATCGTCTTTGTCCAGCAAAGTATAGCAACCTAGATTACTGCTTGAATCAAAACAGAAAGGTTGCACTTTTGCCTAAAAACAGATCGTCTGATCAAAAGACATTGGGTATGGACTCAACAATATAAAGAAAACCTATAGTCGCCAAGATACATTCTAAAACGGCCTCAGCAAATTCATTTGAAAGGGGTTAGCTAACAACTAGGCGTTTTTCTTGCTATGTTACAAGAACATCTTTTCCAGTTCATTTTTGGAATGTAAAAAAAGTCTCCAGCACCCCAGGAGTTATGAGGTTGGTGAAATTCGGGTGATCAACCACACATCTTGGAACAAGTTCAGCTTCAGAGACTGGGTCATTCATGGTCTGCAGCATTGGAATGAATAGTTCCCATTTGATGCAAAAAAAGCATTCAGTTTTGGTTGGGGTTAGATTGCACAATCCACAACTACACCACCATCCTCCGGACATTCTGGGCAAGGGTTGGGGATTAACTGGTTCAGCATCGTCAGCTGTTGTTCTAGGCCTCTACTCGTTCGATCAATTCATCCTGTGTATTCTGGTTCAAACAAGTAAGGTTCTATTCCCTGGAAAAAGCCTTCTTCCTGGTCGTAGTTATGTATTTTCCTTTGTCTCTCAAGCAAGTAAACTTTGACTGTCCTTTGGTGAATATCAACGAAATGGGTAACTTGCTTCCTACCTAGTGAATAATACCTTTTGTTTACTGTGACGTATACACCTCCTCTTCCTGAAAGAACGCGCAGACTGATGCAATTGTGAAAAAAACTGTCCAGTAAACACAGGAAGAACCACGTTTATTTGAAATAACAAATACAGCTCCGGAAAATCTAAGAGACCACTGCACCTTTTTACTTCCTTTCCAAAAATGTTGAAAAGGAAGGTTTTGAATGAGGAACAGAAGGGTTAAAATTAAGAGACCAGTACTCTAAAGTAGTTTTGTGACATTTTGGAGTAGTTTTGTGACTCTTAGGAATAAGAGTTGGAAGCAGAGATGTGGGTAAATTCAGGAGAGTGTAATGAAAAACTTGTCAGCAGGCAGTTACAACTGATAATAACAAAAACCAACAAAACAAAGGGCATGAGAGCCAATCACGTAACTTAAACATCAGGTAGAAGCCATAGCCAAACGTACAGACGAGCAATCACCAACACCATTCCCCACAAGACCCAGGCCTTATATACAGACACTAACGAACTGAATGACGAACAGCTGAATACGGAACATAGATCGGAGGGAAGCCAACAGGTGGGAAGCCAACAGGTTTTTTGGATAAATAAGATTTTTTGACAAACTATCCCTTTAATGATAGTAAGAAAGAGATCGTTATGTTTGGACGAGTAGACTTGTTGGGTGATCCTCTTGGTACTCTGGGCCCTTTAGCTTCTCACAGTCAATCATATGCTAAGAATCTTGGTGTTATTTTTGATAGCTCCTTAAAATTTGATAGGCAGATTAGTTCAGTTGTCAAAACTAGCTTATTTCAGTTAAGACTTTTAGCAAAGATTATGGTCTATCTCTCTCCCAAAGATTTTGAGAAAGCTATCCATGCTTTTATTACTTCTTGGCTAGATTATTGTAATTCTTTGTACAGTACATGGGTGTAGAACAGTCACCTCTTAATCGGCTCCAGTTAGTACAAAATGCAGCTGCTCGTCTTTTAACTGGAAAAAGAACGCATGAACACATTACACCAGTCTTGACCTCCCTCCATTGACTTCCTGTCTATTTCAGGATTGATTTTAAGATTTTATTGCTTGTTTTCAAGGTTTTACAGTCTCACTCAAGAGTAGTGCACCACCCATGTGCCAATTGTTTTGTGGTTTTCCTGGCGCGTGGGCCCTCACATTTCCCGGATATAAAAGCAAGGGATGATGTACCACTTACATAGTATTGTGTTTGTCTGTCTGTATTTTGTATCTTTTTTTGTGTGAATTAGTGAAATTATACATTAGAAAAAGAAAAAAAAGGGAAAAAGAGGCAGTGTAGAAATGATGCTATTAATGACAGTATTCACCATTGACTTGGTTGACATTAATGACTGATCTGCACAAAAAAAAATAAAGATGGCCTTCATTTTTATAGAATATAAAAATGTTATCGAAGCCACCCTTTGAAGCTAATGCAGACGTTCATGGTTGCAAGCCATTAAACATACAGACTAGACTGATGAAATCATCCGGAATGCTTGTCTCTGCACTGCTGATTTTATATCAGGCAAAGTTTTGTCCACTGTTTATCACACACAGGCAAAATCAATGATGTAGTTATAATAATAACAATAAATTAGTAGCAGCAACCACAAAGCTGGCATTCTCAGTAGGCTATTTCACAATGGTAAACACCATTGACCAACGTTAGCAACATTAGCTAGCGTGAAAGCAGAATTAGCATGCAAAGAAACCAAATTGCTCATACTTCTATGGGAAGTATGAGCAATTTGGGACAACATTCCACTTGTCTATGGGACAACATTCCACTTTCAAAACTACAGCAATTGGTCTTCTCAGTTCCCAAACGCTTACAGAAAGTTGTTAAAAGAAAAGGTGATGAAACACAGTGGTAAACATGGCCCTGTCCCATCTTTATTGAAAAATGTTCCTGGCATTCAAAGTGGGCCTGCATTTTTCCCAAAAAATTTTTTTTTCTCAGTTTCAGCATAATATGTTGAAATTGAGAAATTGATTTTGATATGTTGTCTTTGTACAATTTTGAATAAAATATAGGGATAAATGATTTGCAGATCATTACATTCTGTTTTATTTCCATTTAAACAGCCCAACTTTTTGGAAATAGAGTTGTAATAACATTATCATACACTTCTATAAATAATACAAAGAAATTCTGAAAAACCTGATTAAAAAAAGTCAGGTTTCACCTTGGAGGTCTAAAGAGGTGGCTGACAATTTAATAATACAACACAGTGTTCAAAAGAACTAACGTCACCAACAAATATATAGTTGCCATTTAAGTCACTGACAAAAATACTGGCGTTCATTATGACCACCTGCCTAATATTGTGTAGGTCCCCCTTTTGCCGCCAAAACAGCCCTGACCCGTCGAGGCATGGACTCCAGTAGACCTCTGAAGGTGTGCTGTGGTATCTGGCACCAAGACGTTAGCTGCCGATCTTTTAAGTCCTGTAAGTTGCTAGGTGGGGCCTCCATGGATCGGACCTGTTTGTCCAGCACATCCCACAGATGCTCGATTGGATTGAGATCTGGGGAATTTGGAGGCCAAGTCAACAACTTGAACTGGTTGTTGTGTTCCTCAAACCAATCCTGAACCATTTTTGCTTTGTGGCAGGGCGCATTATCCTGCTGAAAGAGGCCAAAGCCATCAGGGAATACTGTTGTCATGAAAGGGTGCACATGGTCTGCAACAATGCTCAGGTAGGTGGTACGTGTCAAAGTAACATCCACATGAATGGCAGGACCCAAGGTTTCTCAGCAGAACATTGCCCAAAGCATCACACTGCCTCCGCCGGGTTCCTTCTTCCCATAGTGCATCCTGGTGCCATGTGTTCTCCAGGTAAGCGACGCACACACACCCGACCATCCGCGTGATTCATCAGACCAGACCATCTTCTTCCATTGCTCTGTGTTCCAGTTGTTATGCTCACATGCCCATTGTAGGCGCTTTCGGCAGTGACAGGGGTCTGCATGGGCACCCTGACTGGTCTGCAGCTACGCAGCCCCATACGCAGCAAACTGCAATGCACTGTGTGTTCTGACACCTTTCTATCGGTACCAGCATGAACTTTTTCAGCAATTTGAGCTACAGTAGCTTGTCTGTTGGATCGGACCACTTGGGCCAGCCTTCGCTCCCCACGTGCATCAATGAGCCTTGGCTGCCCATGATCCTGTCGCTGGTTCACCGCTTTTCCTTCCTTGGACCACTTTTGATAGGTACTGACCACTGCAGACCAGGAACACCCCACAAGGGCTGCAGTTTTGGAGATGCTCTGACCCAGTCGTCTAGCCATCACAATCTGGCCCTTGTCAAAGTTGCTCAGATCCTTACGCTTGCCCATTTGTCCTGCTTCTAACACATCAACTTTGAGGACAGAAATGTTCACTGGCTGCCTAATATATCCCACCCACTGACATATGCCATGATAACGAGATTATCAATGTTATTCACTTCACCTGTCAGTGGTCATAATGTCATGGCTGATCGGTGCAGTTCAGCTATTTAATTTGCAGTCAACATTTAGATGTCTTGATTTGGCTAGCACTCTGCCTATTGTCTTTGTGGGGTTTATTTGAGAGGGACTGTTATTGAGGGCCACATCACAGGTAAAGAAACTATTTTAACTGTAGTACCATCACATGTAAAATGGCAGGGTTTTGTTGTTCTGATTGACCTGTACTCACTACATGAGCTTCACCTGCCCATGAGGAATGGTCTGGAAAAGAGGGTCAGAGGGGACAGCCATACATTACTCTTTCTAGCCCAGGAGTCATGGATGGCTGGTGACGGCTAATTGCCCTTTCTCTGTAAGATACACTAATGTTTACTACAAACCCAAACCAGAAGCAGTTTTTGAATGATATCAATAACAGCTCCTCCTCCCCTTGAACATTAAATTAAGTCAATTCTCAGGTGATTTAAAATATCACTGGAAAAAACAACCTCGGCTACAAATCTCTGCCACGTGTCGGCTGCAGTCCTGGAGAACGGCAACTACCAGAATATTGCACACATGTAGGCTATTCTTGTACCAGAAGTTACCTTGCTGAGCTACCAAATATCTGGAGATAATGTTGCTCAGAGGTCTTTCATCAATCTTGGAAACAAGCAATGTTGCAAGTAAAGTCGTGATCACAAAGTTTATTATAGCCACAACTGAGTTTTTTTTAACTCACTGTAATTAGTAATTACTGCAAAGCACACTCTGTATCAGGCATATGAGGTAAGTCTGTGTATGCTTGGTGATATTGGTTGACAGCATGTAATGATTCTTTCACTGGAGGAATTTGAATAAGGGCTTAAGATTTTAAACATTTAGGTATATTTTTTCATTCATCTGAATTGATCAACAAAAAAACGATGAATGGGTCAGATCTGGCATGCGGGCCACCAGTTGAACAACCCTGCCCTATATACTGTACAAGGTTTTTTATCATTACACATTTTTTATTAGTACCTATAAAATATAAAGCTATAACACTATATAAAATACGTGTGCACTATAAAGGAATAGGGTGGCATTTGCTGCCTCTGTCTTTGCTCAGGTGCATTAGCAATTCTAGTGCATGCTGCTGCCGATGTGGTTATCATCAAACTTCCTCAGGCAGGAGCCAGTGATTCGCTATAGTCTCTCCAGCCAGTCTTTTTGTTTAGTGCCTTGTATTTGTCATGATCAATTGGGTCCTGCATCACCGAGAGACATGGTGAATGGGCATTAGCCTGTGTCTAGCACTGGTAAGCAAGTGTAGTCATGGAGATTAATAGATGGATCACTTAAATCATAAAGCCAGTTCCAACAAAGGCATATGCAGTTTCCTGCCAGAGCCCAGGGTTAATTACCATCTCTACCCTTCACCGCTAGGTCTCCTCTTCACTTATTATCTCCCTATGATTGAAACTGTTAATAACAATCTTGAAAAAAACCAATAAAATATGTAAGAAGAGAGTGTGCCCACCAGGCTTGGAATTTCGTCATTTTAGGGGCAAGGCCATTTGTCCTTCGGTTTCACAAAAATGTTTAGGGCACAAAGGCCACATGCCAGGGCACAAAGGCAGTGAGTGAAATAAGAGGATTTGGAGCTTACAAATAAACAACTTGACTTGCTGATAGGAAAAAAACATGCATGGCATAAAAAAATACATTATTCACTTTTTTAATATCATATTTTGAATAATAACTTATTATAACTGATATGTTTTTTCCACATACAAAGTTAAATTGTCATGTTTTAATCTTAAATTTAATCTTGAAATTACATCTACTCCCCCCTCAACATTTTTATTGATTCTGGAATCTGTTTCATTTCAGATGTTTTTGTTAGGAGCGTTCATGACTTCAACAAACAGGCTACGGTACTGACAGTTAAGTAACGTTAAGGCTAGCTAGCCAGAGGCATAACATTACCTCAGTTACCGAAAAGTAAACCGCAAAGTATTATTTAACATCACAATCATAACTAGCTAGCTTGCTTACCTGCATGTAGTCCATTCTTGTGGTTGTTCTCAATGGCGAACTACAAACAAACTTTTGAACAAACTGCTGACCCCGGGTTTTTCACAGTTGCAGGGGCACAAAGGCCACGGCCATGGCCGTCGTGGCCGCCGTGAAATTCCTATGCTGGTGCCCACTCAAAGGTCATCATTGAAAAGGAAAATGGGTTCTCAATTGACTTGGTGAGTAGCAAAGATTGGAGGTGAGCCCTCTTTCAATCTCTATGATTAGTTGGTGGGTGTATCTTCTTTATGGCTGACTGGTTGGCTGGCTGGTTTGCTGGCTGACTCGCAGCTATTCAGGCCTGGAGACAGCCAGACAGATGGCTGCTCTAATGGCTCTGTCTGGTTAGTTAAAAATAAAGAATTTATGTTCCTGCAGTACACCAGGGAATCATTACAGGTCTTAAGTACAGTTTCTCACAGTAGATTAAGTAGATAATTTGCACTCTGTTTTGACTGTGCATAGAACTCATAAACTCTCACTGAGGATCAAGAAGACTTCATACGTCTTTATTCAAAATAGGCTTGGTTTTGGAAAACATTATTGTTTAAAATGCCATCACTACTCAAGTAGAAAAATTATAGTTATGCCATACAAGCTAAAGCAATTATTTGTCTTACTACTGGATTTTAGTTTCCACTTATCCTTTCAATTAGTTTCTTAAAGGACAGGCTAGTGGAGACCAGACCACTCTTGCGCTCCTCTCTTTCCTGCAATGAGAGTCAGGTTCTGCCCATCTTAAAAATGGCAAACATTAAGCCTGGCCTTTTGTGTGTTGTGAGGTCCATCACATTTTCCCTATAGAGAGAGCAAACACCTTGTATAAGCAGCGAAAACCAATAACCTCCAGTCCAGTCCTATAGTGAGCTAGCTATGCTGTGTATAGGAAACCGGCACTATAGTGTCAGTACGATAGTCAATACCCACTCCTCTTCTCTTGCGCTAGAGAGGGTAAGTATAATCAGTTGTGGGTGAGAGTATACCTAAATTCAAGGAATGTGACAGTGAGGTCATCATAGACAGGGACTCTCAAAAACACTCCTAGCGTGAACTGAAATACCTGTCACAACAAGGTGTCATCTCAGAAAATGAAATGTTTTCTGTAGCATGAAGTGTACATCTTGTCTGTTTCACTTGTTGGTCTTTGATACCACAGCAGAAACACAGAAAATCAGTCTGGATGTCTGCTCTAAATGTTCACGTTGGTCCTCTAAAATGTTCAGTTCCACATGTTTGCTGGTGTAAGCAAAATGGATGAATTCCGGCTTAATTGCCTCTCACAACGATGCCGGCCAATTTTTGTAGTAGCAATGGCCTCTGTGTGCTCTCTGTAGTAAAGGGATATTCAGAAGTGTTATTCTGGGATTTCAAGGCCTGATCAAGATAGTGAAGAGTAGAGCAATTCAGAGAAACAGAGGGCTGAGCCTACCAACGTTGTCAGGCAATAGCATCACTTCTCTGAAAGATCATATCAGACATGGATAGAATCAGAATGTCCCACACTGAACAGACAGACAGAGGATAGCCTCACACAGTTGCTGCTTAAAGATAATATGTTTTTTAACAGTAACATATCCTGATTTTTAAACTCACATGTCATCGACAAAGGATGTAGTGTGGTACTACCAATGATGGCTAGTCCCTCTGTTGTTTTAAACAATTTTGGGTGTAACTTTGAGCAAAAAACATGATTTGCTATGTGATTGCTCAGCTCTTCAAGCCAAGCATTTATGTTCACTATCTGTTACAGGCAACAATGGAAAAATATATCTTCTTAGACTGGGTCTGCAATAAATTTTTGTTTTTTTCCGAGCTCCAGGGAACGTGTCACTCGTATCCTGTTTACAAACACATAATCGATTCCAGAACAGAAAAGCTCAGTAGTCAGATCACTGTCTTTCTCTAAAAGTCAGGCTCTCCTCTTGTCTTCCCATCGACCCTGGAGGGTAGTCACTCCTCACAGACACATGCAGTGTGAGAAAATTCCATAGAAACAGATTCTCAAAACACTCCAAATCCCTTGGCTTCTGCGGCACCGACTGTTGTGTAAATATACCTTTGAATAAGGATCATGGTTTGACCGCAGGGAAGAATATATTAGATTCAGTTTATTCATTCTATTCTATAATAAGTCCTTTTAAAGGCTGTTGTAATTTTCATTCCTTAGTTTAATTTTTTTATGTTCTTTCTCTCCAGTTATCATGAAAAACATAATGAATAATAGATTGCAGGCCTGATGCTTATTTGCCAGAAGACAGTAGGGGATCTTTTATTCATGAGTTCATCAACAGAGGCTTTTAATAGGCTAGTTAGGGCATGGCCTCATGGCTGGGTCTCTGCAGACAGAGTGGCACTGTTACTGAGGGCATTACAGCTTGTGTATCTTTGTGTCAGAGCTTTCCTCAGAACAGGGAATATGGGACATAGCCTGGAAGGGAAATGCCACACGGGGACAAAACACACAACAGTTTGTTTGTCACTCTAGTTGTCATCAGTTGACTTCCCTATCGACGACTGAGTTCGTTTGATGTTCCTCTATATTATTGCGTTGGTTAATTCTTCACTTTTGCATACTACACATTATAAACAGAATGTGATCTAAATCTACTTTATTTATGGTAAAATTATGAAATAATATATTTGACACTAACTTCCCTTTGAAGAATTTATAGGTCAAACTGTGTATCATTATTAAATATATTTTGAAACAGGAATGTGGTGAAAGATAGAGAGAGCCATTGCTGAAAAAGCAGTGGGCTGGATTCATACCCATGCTACAGCAATAATATTGTCCCGTAGGCAGAAGCTTAGATCATAGGCAGCAAATAGATGTTTGAAGTTTACCATCTTAGTGCTAGGACGGAAGAAAGACTAAAGATAAAAGTGCTGTGCACTTAAACCAATTTTCACCTGTAAGTCAGTCTGGATAAATAAAATGTAAATGATGTCAATACTGCAGATGTATGACCCTCAGTTGAACAGCACTGCATGTTAATTTATATTACTCTTTCTGTAGCCAATGCACAGTTACAAAGCATGTGAATGCTAGCTCTACATTTTTTTTAAATCATGGATTCCAAAAGAGGTCTTTGGTTTTCTCTATAGGAGAACCCTTTTATTGTCTTTTTCATTCCTGATAGAACCATTTTGGGTTTTGTATAGAACCCCTTTGTGTAATCGAAAAGGGGTTTAGGGTCTCCTTTTGGTTTCAGGTACCACAACTCCACAAATGGACCCCCTTTTTCTGAGAGTTTGTTTTTTTTAAGCCAAAACACCTGCAACTCACCAGACAGCACTGATAAATCACAGTGCTGGAGGTCTTTGGCACAAGGACATAGCTATGGCACAACAAACACACATGCACACACACACACGCACACACACACTCATACTGGAGGTCTGGCACTGGGACAGGACTATGATAACACACACCAGGGGATTCCGTCAACAGAAGGGAGAGTGAGTCACCTCTGTGGGTGACCATATGTGTGTGAGCATGTTCGTGTGCCCTATGTGAATGTATTTGTGTGTGTGCATATGGGTGTTCACAACATTCCAGGTGGTGGGGAAAGTTGATCAACATTGTCAGGAAACCCTGAGGTTCACTGTTGCTTAATCAACTTGGACACATGCACAATCATGCAAAAATGTCTAATCAATCATAATCACCTGGTCACTGTTCTTATAGTAGAGAAACCCACAGGCAGAACACATATTGAGTCATTATGTCTCTGTACTATCAGTGTAGGTCTTTTAATGATCGACTGGTTTTTGACAGCTTTAAAGTCCACTACCACAGATGATATTGCTTTGTAAAAGACATACTCACTGCGGTGCTAGAAAGAAATATCCCTTCAGACATAATTGGAACCACAGGTGGATGGACTGGCAAAATATTTGGGGTGGCCTGGCCATCATGCTGGTTAAACCCAACTCTACCTGCTCTGTTTGCAGATGAGGGAGAACTAACCATGGTAATGAGGCAGTGGGAGATAATCAGAGAGTCACCACAGAAAGCCCTGTTGCGGCTGCACTTGTTCCACAGATGATGGAACAAAAAATCCCACATCTGGACCTCATCTTGGCTCCTTTGTCCATTGGAACAAAACTAGGCTCACTGCTGATGACAACGTGGCAGAGAAAGGAGCTGACAGCAGCAGTTTTAAAGTCAGACTCATAGCCAGGGTTGCAAGAGAAAGTTAATAGTTCTCCACGTTCCCAGCTTTTCCATAGATCCTGGGTGAGTTTCCTACTTATTCCTTGCTAATTCCAGGAAGTTCTGATTTCTAGAAAATATGGGAATTGTGGGAAAGTTACTTGAACATTACAACCAAAGTCTGTCAAACTCACTGAAGTCTTTGTCTGCAATTGTCTTTTCCTTCTACTAATAAAACATGAAATTGTTTTTAACAGGATATTATTTAGCCAGTGATAAATTTGTAAATCAGGAGATGAACAAAAAGTGCAAGAGATGGGCTCGGGGCGGTTCTAGAACAAATTATAAAAAAAGTTATAACCTTTATTAAAAAAAGCTTTGCGTGCACATCACATTAGCGTATTGACAGAGCTTAGTGTCACTTGCAGATGTTGAACACATAGTGTTTGCAAAGTGTTTGCCTTCTGTTCTGGGAAAAAGCTGACTCTTTTCATACAATTCTATGTTAGATTACATGACTGGAGACTTAGCTAAATCTTGGTTTAACACTCTTGTAATAAAAATGACCTTGTGTTATGCATCATTTTAAACTGGGTGCTTTGAATCCAGAATTCTGATAAGCTAATAGCCTTAGTGTATGAGACCATATACCATGGCTATGACATCACTTTTTACTGGTCTGATAGTGTTGGTAACCGGCATATAATAGAAATTAGTCATCTCGGGTTTGTGGTTTATTGCCAATATACCATGGCTAAGCGCTGTGTCCAGACACCCCGCAATGTGTTCTTAAACCATCTATGAGCTGGGGTTTATTGACCATACTCCGCACCACTTGTGCCTTATTGCTTGCAGCTTTTTACAAATGCAAACATTCTAAAACGGGTTGTATCATTTTTCAGAGTTGTCCAGGTATAAACTCTAACAAGCATAATTGGTCAACAAGCAATCAGGTTGTTAGCATAAATATAAAGGGCCACAGGTAAAATCCCCCATATTTTGAAACAATGGATGATAACATCAGAGAGGAAGGTAGAGGAAGAACAAGCAGTGGAAAAGGAACAATGATCTCTAATGAGATTCATGACATTATACTTGACCGTGTTTTTGTACATGGTATGACACTGAGGGAAGCTGGGCTGAGAGTACAGCCAAACTGTTTCTCTGTTGAATCAGTTGTCTGGACTTTCAGAAATTAAAACAGCTGATTTACTGTAAACTTGACTACTCTGCTGACTACTCTGTTTTCTGTACTCTGAATCTGTATGTATTAGCACAAGTAGGACAGTTCAAGAAAATGATATACTCTAGACATGTATTCATTTTCTATAAAATATATCTAAACAAATATAGTAGCCATACACTTTTGCTTCTTCTTGTAGAATTGACAGAAACTAGTTGATGGTGGTGGACCATGCATGTTTTCTGATGTAGTCATGCCCAAGAACTAGCCATTGTGAACATGGTTGCCAACCTTATACATTTAGAGAAATCCAGTAAAGAGGAATAATAATAATAATGGCATTTTTCAATGTATATAGACAGTCAAAAATTTTGCCTGAGATGTGTGTGAAAATATTAGGCCCAATTCAGAGAATTGATGATGATGTAGAATAAATGTTTATCTTCATTAATATAACCCTATACCTGTGTAAAAACACAAATGCTAACAATTATTCTTTTGTATATTTTCTGTACACTTCAGCTTACTCTGTAGACATTATTCACCGTCTACAATATCATGCAAAATTCATAAGGGAACGTCTGGAACATCTTATGGCAGGGGTCTTCAAATCTTACTCTAAGAGGTCCAGAGCTGGTTTTATGTTCTATCTTATCAATAATTATACCCACCTGGTGTTCCAGGTCTAAATTAATCCCTGATTATAGGGTTCCAATGAAAAAATTGAGTGGAAATGGCTTTGAGATTGAGATTTGGTAATTGATTCTTTACATTTAGATTGCTAAGATACTTTTAATAAAACTTGATGGCTGGAACCACTGCCAAGCCTTACTCACACAAAGGCCATACATGAGAACATGGTCAATATGTGACAGGAATTTCATCTAAAATTATTTCTCTATGTATTCCCCTTTAAGCAAATCTACCACATGTGAACCCCTCTTCCCTTCCACTTGCTTGGTCCATTCTTGCAAATAGCAAATAGCATCTCTTCATGCATGAATATGTACTGATTGCTGATTGAACAATTGTGCAAATAGGTTTTGTATACACGCAGAAGAGGTTCACATCAAGGAAGTTATTTGTATCAGCTGTGACCCAATGTTTTAATTTTGTATGACATGATTTATTCAACTGAGTTTTGTGTACTTGTAGAGAGTTGATTTTGCTAATTTGCAAAAACATGCTTAGCATTTTCATTGTGAATGAAAGTGTGACAGGGTTGCTATGTTTCCACTCATCACTACACAAATGTGTAATTAATATTCCTGTATTATTATTGGCAGGTTTGAATTAGATGCCAGTTAGGCACATTGTTATTGACCCTGCTTGGAGGTAAGGGAAATTGAGAATGTCTAAAGCTTCCCAGACTGAAATTGTTATGTAAATGGTAGGTACTGTTAAAAAATACTGCTTTATATTTTTACATGTACAATGAGTTCATATGTACGTTTCCTGAAATGTGTATCCATATATACAGCTCTGGAAAAAAATAAGATACCACTGCAAAATTATCAGTTTTTTTTGTTTTATTATTCATAGGTATGTGTTTGAGTAAAATGAACAGTTTTGTTTTATTCTATAAACTACTAACAACATTACTCCCAAATTTCAAATAAAAATATTGTCATTTAGAGTATTTATTTGTAGAAAATAACAACTGGTCAAAATAACCAAACTGGTGCATTGTTTTCAGACCTCAAATAATGCAAAGAAAACAAATTCATATTCATTTTTCAACAACAAAATATTAATTTTTTAACTTTGGAAGAGTTCAGAAATCAATATTTGGTGGAACAACCCTGATTTTTAATCACAGCAACAGACATTGGGGACCACAAAGCTACAGACTAGCAGAGGGCGAAAACGACTGTCCACTGACCGAGATGATTGTCAACTCATTTGAATGTCACTCAACAACCATAGGATGACATCAAGTGACCTACAAAAAGTATGGCAAACAGCAGCTGGGGTGAAGTGCACGGCGATCACGGTTCGAAACAGGCTCCTAGGGGCAGGGCTGAAGTGGTGCAAAGCTAGAAAAAAGCCCTTCATCAATGAGAAGCAAAGAAGAGCCAGGCTGAATTTGCAAAAGACCATAAGGATTGGACCGTAGAGGAATGGAGTAAGGTCATCTTCTCTGACGAGTCACATTTTCAGCTTTGCCCAACACCTGGTCGTCTAATGGTTAGACAGAGACCTGGAGAGGCCTACAAGCCACAGTGTCTCGCACCCACTGTGAAATTTGGTGGAGGGTCGGTGATGAACTGGCAAGGCTGGAATCGGGCAGATTTGTCTACCCGATGCATGAATCAAGCCAAGTACAAGGTTATCCTTGAAGAACACTTGCTTCCTTCTGCTCTGACAATGTTCCCCAACTCTGAGAATTGTTTTTGTCAGCAGGACAATGCTCCATGCCACACAGCCAGGTCAATCAAGGTGTGGATGGAGGACCACCAGATCAAGACCCTGTCATGGCCAGCCCAATCTCCAGACCTGAACACCATTGAAAACCTCTGGAATTTGATGAAGAGGAAGATAGATGGTCACCAGCCATCAAACAAAGCCGAGCTACTTGAATTTTTGTGCCAGGACTGGCATAAAGCCACCCAACAGCAATATGACAGACTGGTGGAGAGCATGCCAAGATGCATGAAGGCTGTGATTAAAAATCAGGATTATTCCACCAAATATTGATTTCTGAACTCTTCCTAAGTTAAAATATAAATATTTTGTTATTAAAAAATGAATATTAATTTGTTTTCTTTGCATTATTTGATGTCTGAAAACAATGCATTTTTTTTGGTTATTTTGACCAGTTGTTGTTTTCTACAAATAAATACTCTAAATGAAAATATTTTTATTTGGGAGTAATGTTGTCATTAGTTTATAGAATAAAACAAAAATGTTCATTTTACTCAAACACATACCTATGAATAGTAAAACAAGAGAAACTGATAATTTTGCAGTGGTCTCTTAATTTTTTCCAGAGCTGTATATAACATACAGTGCCCTCCATAAGTATTGGGACAGTAAATATTTTTGCTGTACACTCAAGGCATATTAAAACATAAGATAAATATGAGGCAAAATTACATAATGTCACATTTTGTTCATGTACATATTTTTCAACACGTTTGTCCAACTAAGAATGCAAGCACTGTCAGAGTTCCATCCATCCATTTTATGTGAGCATATCTGTTGGTACATTTGGCTCACAGGTGTTTCTCATTAGGTGTTTCATGTTGTATTTATTGTTCAAATATAAAAGAGCTATGAATGTGTAGTCTCAGTTCTATTCTTTGCTTTAACCTTTGGGGTCTGATTTTGGTGTCAGTAAGCATATTCCAACATGAAGACTAGGGGGCTGTCTATGAAAGAAATGTAAGTGATTTGGATACTAAAAGGAAAGAGGAAATCAATTAAAATCATAGCTTAAAATTTGGGCATAGCAAAATAAATAGGTTGGAAACAGAATTATAAAAGCTACACTACAAGATGCCAACCTCTGATCAGCACCAAAAAAAGATGTACAGATCTGCCAGTACAGTTTGGGCACAGACATTTTTTGACAGATGACATTATTGTGAACCTTTATCGAAGTGATGGGAAGGCAAAAGTGTGGAGAAAGGTTGATCAACTGCCGGTTGATCCAAAGCATACCACCATATCTTTGAAGCACGGTGTAGGTAGGGTCAAGGCATGGACATGCATGGCTGCCTCTGGAATTGATGATGTAACGAATGATGGCAGCATCAGAATGAATTCAGAAGTGTACAGAAGCCTCTTGGCTACCAAGAAAAATGGGTGGATGGAACTCTGAAAGTGCTGTTATTCTTGGTTGGTAAAACATCTAGTGTTGAAACACACAGAAATGAAAGGTGACAGTCTTTACTTACCTCATATTTTTTATTTTAATTGTATTTTAAAACACCATGAGTGTACAGCAAAAATAGATATTTTGACTATGGTCTAAAAATGTATGGAGGGCACTTATAAGGGATTTAGAGGGTATCTCTAGTATAAACAGCATCATTGATTGTGTAAAGGATCAAATGGATTTAGGTAAAATAAAGTATTTTGTTTCTTGATATTCATGCTCTTGAGAGACATTATTTATGCATTTTATTTTAGGAAATGAACACATCCAGTGCCATGATAATTTCTTTACCTGCCTTTTATTAAATATACTGCAATTATAGTATCAACAATATTATATCATAGCAGCAGCATAAGAGTGGTATAGAGGGTATATTGATAATTGTAGTTTTTGTCGTTGTGTGATGATTGAATGAAATAACTTTCATGAGATATTAGGTTGTACATGGTATGGCTAGAATTTGTGTCTATTTGGGTATACAGTAGTGTCATTGCATGTGTTGCTTTTGTTGAGGCATCTTAGGGCTACATTTAGTTATATGACAGATATCAAGGTTTTGTGTAAAGTGTTTGATTTTGTGTGATTTAATCAGTAGGGTAGGAATTTTCAGAAGTGTGTTTATTGTTTTGAGAAAATGTAGTGCACATTTTAGGAAATGTGTATTGGTAGTTGTGAAAAACTGTATTGTAAATTACCTAGGCCTAGGAGTACAATTATGAAAACATTATATATATAGATTTTAGAACAGTCTACTGTTTGCTCGAATGGCTCAAAGAAATGTTTCAATGTAGTTATTTGTCAGGAAGATGAAGATTTATATATAAATGACAGGCATACTCAAGGTGTGTTAGACTATTCTGAATAGTTTAATTTTATTTTTGTGATCAGACAGCAGCTTTGACGGTTAAGTAGCTTCTTAACCGTCAAAGCTGCATTTAAGTATGCCCACAAGGGCATGCACACACATACACGCGCATGCTCAATTTGACCACCTCATAACCTTAACGTGTTTACGATAAGCGTAATACATGAATTTTGGCTCCTGTCAAAGGAAAATAAAACAGAAAATAAAGTCTGCACCATATGGGTCAGTCCACAACACCGGGGCAGCTGAGAGAGAAGAGAGATAGGCTGGTCAAGAGAAAGTGGTACGGAGGAGAGAGCGAAAGCAAGCGAAAGAAAGCGAGAAGGTTGGCTGTATTCTGCTAACTCCCTGGCTTCTCTCTAGACAACATTCCTCAGTCTTACCATCAGGGCTGGCTCCAGGCATGAGTGACGTAAGCGGTCGCTTAGGGCCCCCGTCTGCTAGAGGGCCTCCATCTGCTAGGGAGCCCCCAACCGATAGGGGAGAGGGGGGCCCCAAATTAAATTTTGCTTAGGGCCCCGAAACGGCTAGAGCCGGCACTGCTTACGATGTTTCCATTACCTTTCTCCCTCCCTCCCATTCACAACACAGACTGTAGCCAATTGTTTATGTCTCACACCACACAAATGATTTGCTTCTCTGGAAATATTCTAACAAATACAAATTCAACAATGCACTAATGTCCTTAATCAGATCGGATTGGAACCTAGGTGTCCTTTTTCTTTTGTGGAACATTGTGGTCCAATTTTTCCAGTATCTGTATGGTAAACAACTTTTTTTTCTTAATGTCAGTCATCTATTTGACTTGCATATTTTTTTGGATCTTATTACTGCCTACATGTACTCTAGTTCTTTTCAGCCTATCTTTGTGATAACATATTCTTCTATTGGTTTCTGTTTAGGTCATCTTTTTGACTTGATGACATATTCTCTTTCAGCTATTGGATTTTTTTTAAATTCCTTTGATCTCAAAGTGATGCAATTGGCCTAATCTAGAGTTGAAATTAGTATGGCTGTGTATTCGGACCTTTAGCCTTCATAGCTTTAGTTACCCTCTCGATCTCCTCTTTCTACTTCCAGGGAGACAAACTACTAGCATAGATCCACTGGTCCGACTACCATGGAGGAGCGGGCGACGTCCAGTATCAGTCCCCAGCACAGCAGAGTCCCAGTCAAGCAGAATGTCGTCAGATGCGGGTGGTTGAGGAAGCAGGGAGGCTTTGTGAAGACTTGGCACACACGTTGGTTTGTACTCCGAGGTGAACAACTGCACTATTATAAAGATGAGGAAGAGACAAAGGCCCTGGTGAGTAACCTTGTCTACTCTATAGCAAACATTTTTAAGGTCCTGTAACTGTACTGGCCCTCAAGATAACTGAGTGCATATGACTGATGGAATAAGTGTGACCTGACCTGCCAATGCCATCTAAGTTATATCTCTGGGATTTATTTTTGGTAACTGTGTGCATACTTTGCCCTCCAAAATCATTGGACCTCTTGGTAAAGATTGATAAAAAAGGCTATGGAAAGTTGTTGTTTATCAGCTTGTTCTTCCACTCAGAATAGATTACAGAAATGTAACCTCATTAAAAAAAATGTTTAAAAAATTTAAGAATTTGAGAGTACTGTACAGTGAGGGAAAAAAATATTTTGATCCCCTGCTGATTTTGTACGTTTGCCCACTGACAAAGAAATTATCAGTCTATAATTTTAATGGTAGGTTTATTTGAACATTGAGAGACAGAATAACAACAAAAAAATCCAGAAAAACGCATGTCAAAAATGTTATAAATTGACTTGCATTTTATTGTGTGAAATAAGTATTCGACCCCTCTCAATCTGAAAGATTTCTGTCTCCCAAGTGTTTTTTATATAGGTAACGAGCTGAGATTAGGAGCACACAGGGAGTGCTCCTAATCTCAGCTTGTTACCTGTATAAAAGACACCTGTCCACAGAAGCAATCAATCAATCAGATTCCAAATTCTCCACCATGGCCAAGACCAAAGAGCTGTCCAAGGATGTCAGGGACAAGATTGTAGACCTACACAAGGCTGGAATGGGCTACAAGACCATCGCCACGCAGTTTGGTGAGAAGGTGACAACAGTTGGTGCGATTATTCGCAAATGGAAGAATCTCAAAATAACCGTCACTCTCCCTCAGTCTGGGGCTCCATGTAAGATCTGACCTTGTGGAGTTGCAATGATCATGAGAACGGTGAGGAATCAGCTCAGAACTACACGGGAGGATCTTGTCAATGATCTCAAGGCAGCTGGGACCATAGTCACCAAGAAAACAATTGGTAACACACTACGCCGTGAAGGACTGAAATACTTCAGCGCCCGCAAGGTCCCCCTGCTCTAGAAAGCATATGTACAGGCCCGTCTGGAGTTTGCCAATGAACATCTGAATGATTCAGAGCAGAACTGGGTGAAAGTGTTGTGGTCAGATGAGACCAAAATCGCGCTCTTTGGCATCAACTCAACTCGCCATGTTTGGAGGAGGAGGAATGCTGCCTATGACCCCAAGAACACCATCCCCACCGTCAAACATGGAGGTGGAAACATTATGCTTTGGGGGTGTTTTTCTGCTAATGGGACAGGACAACTTCATGAAAATGGAGCATTGAAAATGGGTCGTGGATGGGTATTCCAGCATGACAATGACCCAAAACACAGCCAAGGCAACAAAGGAGGGGCTCAAGAAGAAGCACATTAAGGTCCTGGAGTGGCCTAGCCAGTCTCCAGACCTTAATCCCTTAAAAATCTGTGGAGGGAGCTGAAGTTTAGAGTTGCCAAACGTCAGCCTCGAAACCTTAATGACTTGGAGAAGATCTGCAAAGAGGAGTGGGACAAAATCCCTCCTGAGATATGTGCAAACCTGGTGGCCAACTACAAGAAACGTCTGACCTCTGTGATTGCCAACAAGGGTTTTGCCACCAAGTACCAAGTCATGTTTTGCAGAGGGGTCGAATACTTATTTCACTCTTTAAAATGCAAATCAATTTATAACATTTTTGACATGCATTTTTCTGGATATTTTGTTGTTATTCTGTCTCTCATTGTTCAAATAAACCTACCATTAAAATTATAGACTGATCATTGCTTTGCCAGTGGGCAAACGTACAAAATCAGCAGGGGATCAAATAATTTTTTCCCTCACTGTATGTCCAAACGGGCTCACAAACGCAGACAAGTTGTACCACATCCGCCCAGGACTTCCACATTGCACTATTGTTTCAGCTTGATATTGCACAGGCCCCATGTCACAAGGATCTATACACAATTCCCGGAATGTCAAAATATCCCTAATTCTTCCATGGACTGTATACTCACCAGACATAAGCCTTCACTGTCATCAAGACAAGAATGTCAGTTTCTTAAGTATATTAAGCGTAATTGGAAGTTTCATTGTAACTGGGTTTTATGGTTAGATCAGAAAAAAATAAAGTTTTTTGTCCACAAATGCAACATGTTTTTTGGTGTAAATAGAGAAATAGTCATGCAGAAAATAACCCAATCCCCACTGTGAAGTATGGATATATGTTGTTGAGGGGCTATTTTGCTTCCAAAGACCCTGGGAACCTTATTAAGATACATGGAATGATGTACTCTGTTGTGTACCTGGAGATTTTAGAACAAAATCCGTCTGCCCCTACCAGGAGGAGTAACTGGGTTGTCGTTGTATCATCCTGCAGGATCATGATTCTTATTCTTCCAAATCCACACAAAAAATCTTCCCAATCCACACAAAAATTCTTCCAAATTCTTTCAAATCCACACAAAATGGCTCACTGACCACAGAATGAAGATTTTGCGATGGCCATCCCAATCTCATGACCTAAACTGTCATTGGAAATCTACGGGTTGAGGTGAAGAGGAGAGTTCCAAGGGCGCACCAAGATCTGATGGTCTCAGATCCCTTGCTATATGTTCTTCCTACACACCAAATTTTATAGGAGAAGACTCAAGTGCTATTATCTTGTCAAGGGGAGGGTGCACCAATAACTAAATGCAGGGGTGCTAATAACCGTGACACATGTTTTGAGTGAAATATTTATTTATTTTTTAAGAATGAGTTTTTTTCTCAACAATTCCACCTCATTAAAAGTTTAGTTTGAGAGCATGATCAGCCAATGAACAACAATCATTTTTTGCTCATTCTTACCGAGGGTGCCAATAATTCTGGAGGGTGCTAGGGGGTTCATCAACTGTTTATAATTAATAAAAAGTTGTTGCAAAGAAGCAATTACCACCTAAAATTGAATATTTATATTTTAAAGATTACTGACATTAACAGAAGTTGTCTGAAAAACATCTGGTAGTAAACTCAAGCCTACAATTCTCTTATTTTCATTAACACCTCCTCTTAGGAGAGGCAGGCATGCCGTTTATTTATTCATGCTTGGATCCTAAATAGCATCCTATTCCCTTTATAATAAACTACTTTTACTCAAATAGGGCTCTGGTCAGAAAAGAGCAGTTTGTGGGGAATTAGGGTGTCATTTGAGATGTTTGTGACATAAGGACTAACAGAATTTAAAGCCTCAGACCTTTGTCTATATTTGATGTGCCATACCTCTTCTTTGAAGTAATATGTTGTCTTGGATATTTAACTTTCATGTTTAATGCACTATCAACGCTTTCTTTGTTATATGGCTTATATCAAAGAACTGTATCATACAATGTATTTAGTGCAGATTATGTAAGCAAAACACCCATGTTATTAAATAAGTGGTGTTAATCAGGTTATTGATTAACACCACTTATTTAGAGTGTGCATTCTACAACAAGATTTCTAAGCAACATCATTTAGTAACACTTTATTTAATTCCTTAGAGTCTATTTTACTGTTATTAGGTCAGCTGTTGGTATCAACATTACTTATATATAGCACAGAGAGAAGTGAGAAAGAAATGTTGCGGGTGTGTGAGTAGATATGAGACTACGCCTCAGGAAATGCAAATCCAGGCCTATCATCATAGGTGCAGAAAAATAACACTGAATTGAGACATCTTTATTTAATCAACATTCACTTTTTTACGTTGTTGCTGTCTGATGAAAACTTTATAACTACATTTTTTACCACTTTTTCACATTCAGTGCATTGACAGCAGACACTCCTTTCAATGTTGTCTGACAATTTCATTGCCCTAGACCCAAGAAAACAGAATTCGGGAAACTGGGCTTATGTCGCAAGTCACTACTTTTGAGGTGAGCCGTTTGTAAGAAGAAAAACATGTTCTGGGGCATTTTGTCTTTTTTGCAGAAATGCCTTATTGAAGATGTGAACTTTAATGTGACTTAATAATAGGGTGACCAGACGTCCCCATTTTCCGCGGACAGTCCCTGTTTTTGGTGGCATGTCCCCGGCTGGAGTTATCCCCGGAAATGTCCCTGTTTTCAACTATGCGTAAAAAATGAGACCACAAAGTGAAATAATATTTTACGTGGCAAAAAAGACTGGGCAGCAGAGCCTACCGGTTGACGTCTCAATTGCGCTGTGCTACGTAGAGGTTAGCTAGCTATTGTCTAGGTTAAAAAACTTTCACAAATAGCACATGCAGTGGACGGGCTATTTTGAAAATATGATCATATTAAATAAATGCACAATTAATTATGATAAAATTTATTTGTAGATTAAAATGTTAATGATTTGACATAATCAGTATTGTGAAAATATGTTGTCTCTGTATTTTTTTGCTCATGTTCTCTTATTCTTCTCTTATTCTGCCCAGACAACCAGGACCACTGAATGGCTGTTCAGATTGGACAGTTGTTTTTGTAATATAATTGTTTTCTCTGGGTGCTAAACTAAAACGACCAGAGTCAGAACTATAGTAATAACCAGCAGAGAAGACAATTACTAATTCAGACAAAAGGCTGGTCTGTCTCTCAAATTACTGTATCCAGACTGCCGGCACTGGGCATGTACAAAGCAGACAGTGTAGATTGACGTAACAGAGGATGATGGGATCGGGGAGGAACAAGAGAAAGACAAATCCACAATATCAATTGTGGGGCTGTATTACCCTGCACCACAAGCAAGAAATACATGGCAGTGTATGTTGTATCCATTCATTTCTGAAGAAGAATAGTATTTAGGTGAACCCAAATTCAAAAGGCAAAATGAGAATTTCTAAGGAAACATTCATTATAACACACCCTGTCATGTGATAAGGCATGAGGGGTTGTGTTATATTGCCAATATATTGCTGTATCCAAGCTGTCTGCATTGCGGTGTGCCTAAGAACAGCAGTGTTATGCATGACATACTCTGTAACACACCCCTCATGTCTTATTATTTAATAATATCACTCAAGAATCAGTGGGTTTACTGTATGCTGTTTGATTTGTCAAAATTGGACCAGTGAATCAATTTGTAAGGTGCTGGTCTTTGAGAGAGAGAGAGAGAGAGAGAGAGAGAGAGAGAGAGAGAGAGAGAGAGTGTGAGTGTCTTGGTCTTTGATATCATGGTTGGCAGAATGAGCGATGTTTTAATAAGCAGAGTCCTGGGTAATTAGGGAAAGATGGTAGTGCTATAAATGGACAACTGGGAAGTTATCCTCTTTATATCTTAATGCATTTTATTCACTGCCTAGTGAGATCACTGTGTGCATGTCCACACAATAGTATGTGCAGAATTAATCTCAGATCCTTTGTTACACTTCAGACCCTTTCTCTGTCAGACAATCTTTACTTGCAGTAAATCAGCCTGTAGCTTATGACAGTCTCCTGTAAAGGCCCGTCAATACAATGTGTTCCCACCGAGGACATCTGACAGGAGTTAACGTATCTTTCTTCTCTCCCCTCCTTCCCTGTTTCCTGCCTTTCCTGTTTTGCAGTGGTTCATAAGATGCAGCAATGTGCAGAGCTTATGTAGATATGGCAGGAGATGGGAAAAATCTGAATGTAATTATTGTATCGGAGGACAGTTTATTCACATCGTCATATCGGGATCAGAGCTTCTCTCTCTGTTGCAGTAGGTACGCACTCAAAATTGTGGTTTTCCTTTTTTGTATGCATCAGAAATGCAGAGACACAAGCATTTTGGCCTTGTCTTCCTCATTGTGTAAAACATTAAATGCCCATATTGGGCTTTAATGGCCCAGTATTCCTGACACAACAAATTTTAATTGGAAACTCATTTCAATGTACAGTATGTGTGTGTAATCCATGGTATGGTAAAACCTGAAAAATTGGTCCTCAAAAAACATCTAGGTTAGGTTTAAGGAATGTACAGTTGTACATAGTGTTACAATTGGAATTACTTTTAGGCTTAGCAATTACCTTTTTTCAGTTAAGGGTTTGACATTTGGGATACGTGTACTTACAAAATGTGTGTGTGCTTCACATAGGCTTTACCCTGGTCACAACTAAAGCACTCTCTACTGTCGTCCAAGGCATAATCAGCCCAGGCGTTATGGAATTACCTTGCCAAGACATGACTTAGGGTTCAGTTCACTTTAATCTTATGGTCTGATTCTAATTCATTCTACCACATGCTCCTAACAAACAGCTCCAAAGAAGTTTGGAGCATGGAGATGCATTCTTTGTGTTGTCAACAATTGCTTTCTGTAATTCCAGTGCAAAAATATTATTGTTCAGCTGAATTGTTGTCAATGAAATGTCTGCCTTAAATCCCATTTACAGTTGCACCTTTGTGTAATTTTAGCCAGTAGTTGTGATAGTGGTGCTTATGAACACAAATGAGCCCACATTTTTTTAGGTTTACCATGTCATACAATCACTACAGCACACATTTTGATATACCTATATTTAGTATATTTGCATGATACTGTAGATTTTGTGTGTGCTTAAGACCCTGGAAGGCATCTTTAACTGAGTTTAAAATCTTACCAAACATTTAAGATAAGGAAAGACCTAAAGCAGGAATACAAAGAAACAAAGAAAAGGCTGTATGCCTTTGCCACCCAGCCCAGGGGTCAAGATGTAAATCGCTTTGTCAGCCATTTTGCTGGTGCAACCCTCCACCCTATCATCTCATATTACTTAACACCAGGATATAAAAAGGAAAAAGCGGTGTTGCTCTAAATGCTGAAGCAGGAATTTTTTTATTGTGTGTGTGTGTGAAATGTGTGTCTGAAAGTCAAGGGTTTTTACATGGCAAAACAGTAAAACACTAAAGATCATCCTGAAACACAAGCACACAAAGACATAAACATGTTTATTTTACTAGTGTTGTGGAGACAAACAAAAAACACAGTAACATTTGGTCTACGGTGCTGAGATTCCTGACGGGTACATGGTTTTTACATGTATTACTTGTATGTTTAATCCTTTTCATTAAAACATCGAGCACCCCACAGAAATAACATTGTTGTACTGTATGAATAGTTTTGTTTTCAAATGTCACTTTAAGGGCTTCTAAAACCAAGGTCCCTGTAGTGTAGGTTCCGTTGGAAAACAAGTGGATGTTTTGAAAGCGCCTGCTTATGGAATACTCAGTAATTATTAGTTGTGATGTTTTTCCCCTTCCTATTATTTATTCATTAATTCAGTCAGGCTATTCTTTACACATTATAAAGTGCTTTCATTTTGCTGTGTTCACCAAACTGACTTTTAAACACTGCTTTGCATGGAATTCAGTCACACTTTATTACAATTAAACAAATCTGCCTAATGTTTTTTTTTCTTGCGCTGTTTCACTTCACTTCATTATCATAATATTAACATGAGAAGTGCAATATTACATGTGTACATTAAAAGTTACATTAATTATGCCATCCTCTTGCTTTGGCACAAGTATTATCTTTGTGTGACTGATGACGTGTGTGATAGGTCTGGACAGGCAGGGACACACAGCCAGGCAGTAGGCGTGCTGATGCCAAGCCTACACTTGCTGCGTCCCACATGCACTTCCGTGACCTTTAACCCACCTGCTTGCATGGCTGACATTCCATACGTGGCTCAGGACGGTAGATCCCAAACCACCGTAAACAGAGCACTTACAGATGTGTTCCTTATTCTACACAGGAATAATCTCTCTTTTAATTGGTTTAATTTTTTTCAGGTCATTCTAAATAGAAATGTACAGTACCTAGCCTTTATCTCATTTTTGTGAGTGATATTCTCAGTATTCTCCTCCACTGAAAAAATGTTGTATATTTTAAGAGATGTGTTTGGGAATGTACAGTGTGTTTTCCGATGTTCGTTTTCCGATGCGTATCCTAATGCACGGACAGGTGCCTGTGACCAGACAGTTCCCTGGACAAGTGCGGAGTGCAGATGCTCTTCTTGCTCCCGTGTCAGGGACAGCCATTATGGCTAATGAGGATAATGAGCCAGGTAATGAATGGAGGCATCACATCCCATGACTCGGCTAATTAATAGCCCGTTCAAAATAGCCCCTTCATCACTGGCCGGAGGCCAATAACAGCTTGCTACCTCCGGGGGATGAAGGGAATTGATGCATAATGGGAGTTTGACGTATGTGTCCACATTATGGCGGAGTTTCAGGGGCCTGTATATTGTTGTCGGATGAGAGTGTGTGTTTGTTCTGTCTGTTTTTGTGTTTATGTGTGTGTTCATGTTTTACTTACTGCATCTGTTTTGGACACTCCCCACTAGGCTAGTAAAAAATGGAAAATTTGAAATTGACTATTTCTGTCCTAGTGGTTTATTTCATTTGAAACTGGGATTTCATTTCGAACTGAGATTAGTATTAGTGGCTAGTGTTTATGTTTGGGGTTAGGAGTGATAAGGGGTTAGGTGAAATTGTGGTGTGTGTGTGTGTGTGTGTGTGTGTGTGTGTGTGTGTGTGAGTGCCAACATGAATGTGTACACTCTTTTCTGTACGCTACTGAGATTTACTGTTTGGTGCCTAAACATAGTTATAGTAATTTCACATTTCCCTTCACATAAAAAAAAAGTTGTGTGAGTGAGAGAAAAAGAAAGAGAGAGAGCATACTGCTGAATAATGTTTCAGAAAAGAGAGCCTCTCTTTCAGCTGTGAATGGAGTTAATGGAACAACAGCTGTATTATGGGGTTTGCTGGAGCGGTTGTTCGTTTCTCTTCCCTTTTTCCAGCCAGCCGCCCACCTCCAGTTCTAACAATTTGACAGTGCTGTTCACCCAGAAGAGGTGGTCTGGGCTGGGCTGACTTCCAGGAAACAAACCCTATTATGGGCTGTGGGTGGATGAGCTTTATGGTTATGTTTGAGAAACACATCTAGTTTACAATGAGACTTGTATGAGTTTAGGATTTTTATTGGAAAGCCTCCATGGTTCCATTGCCGAGGTAGTCTGGCCCACATTTACAAAGCAACTCAGAGCAGGAGTACTGATTTAGCATCAGGTTCTGTCTGTCCCTCACAACCGTATTCATTATTATCTAAAAGGCAAAACTGATTCTGAATCAGCTATCCTATTCAGAGACTGCTTGTCTGGGCTGGGCTGAGAACTGGGAATCTAGCCCCACTGTGGGTCATGGATAGATGAATGAGTTTGGGTAAGTTATAATCAAGTGTTTCAGTTTTCCTTTGAGTATCTGAGAGTTTGGATTAGGATGGGTGATGTACAAAGGCTATAGAGAACAAAATGTATCCTTAATATCATAAACTCTTAACTATAAATATCACCAATGATGACAACTTAAAGTTAACTGTAAATAACATTTCCTGTTGACAATTCATAGAAAAGAACACCAGATATCACCAGGGACCAAAACAGAAAGTTAGACAGGCTTATAATGAAAATACATTTGCTGTGTGGTCTTTACTTTTGATAAGCCACAGGGATGGATCTGCAACCCTGCACAATTAGAGATTTTATCTCATGGTCCTACAAACATTATATAAAGACCCTCATTGACATGCAGATACCACTGCATTTAGAAAATCAAACCCACTAAATCCAACCGGCCTGGGTTTCAAAAGAAGCTCAACTGGCTTTGAAGCTAATGCTTAAGAGGCGAAAAATAAAACTGAAAACTTGCCCTGATGTCAAAGCTGGTGGTGATCAAATGCAGAGAGATCTGCTGCAAAGCTGCATGTTGTATAACATGTTAATGCTTATATCTAATGACTTCATAACCACGACAAGAGTGCATTTGAATGCATGTTATTTTACCTTTAAAACAGGGAGTCTAATCCATCTACAAAAAATAGCCATTAAGGCATCTTGATTGTGTCACTGCAAAGGCTAAAAGTCAATGATGAAAAAGGTCAAAACCACGGTTGGTTTTGACCACAACTCCAACCTACCACGTGGAGTCGCGAGACCAGGCAACCATATCCAACATCCTACCAATCCCTCTACGACAGCGCCGAAAAATTTACACTGCCATCTGCGGGACCCCTGCCCTCAACCCGGATTTGAAATCCTGGCCACGTTGGTCCAGCTGTACTGGAAGGCATGGGCTTAGGCCACTGTGCCACACTGAAGCTCCAGTGAACTCACTTTTGTTTTCTCTTACTCTAGTTCTTTCACACCTTGTGCCACTAAGGTTAGAAGCTATTAACTGACTTGCTCCCAACTATGACTGCCGTAATTGTCCTCACTTACATAAATTATCTTTTAGAATTGCTTGCATCCGATCCGGAAATGTAGTTGCTAATTGCTCTTTTGAATGTCTTATCTTGTTTTCGAACCAAGTAGACATTGTGGAGATCAGATGAGATTGTTGATCTTGTAAGCAGATCACGCTTAGGCTCCTGCTGCTGTTAACAGGCATATGACAAATATGATTTGATTTACCTGTAAGTGCGGCATCTCCACTTTTGTCTTACCAAGAGTAATATGTCTGTCAAATACTGGTTTATAGAGACATAACCATGACATGGGTACTCATGAATTGGTGGTGGTGTAAATACACCATTGTATACCTTTGTCTACACAATAATCAACATATAATTACACAGATTGTGTAATTTCCCTAGTAATGCTACATTACTGCAGTAATGCTACATTACTGTTTATTATTTTCCAGATTTCTTGTCTTTCCTATTTCACACTTTATTTGATTTTCTTTGATTCCAATGAGCTCAATCAAGCACAGCTAAAACGTTTTTATTTATATTGGTAATTTTTTCTCCCAGTTTTCCTTGGGGAAACATCTCAAGTGTGGGATGCATTGCACTGCATATGTAGAAGCTATCAAGTTTTCATACTCTAATCCCTATTTAAACAGGGAGCCTCCCATCAGGACAAAAATATGGAACGAGTAGAATGCCTCCTGGTAACTCATATATTATTGCTGAACGGTCATTTGTATTCTTTGGGGTGTACAGCCTTATGCTCACTCCCTGGTAACACACTGTATCAATTGGAAATATAATTGGAGCCGTGATGCTTCATTGTTGGTTGGTTTCATTAGCAATAATGTATTACAAACTCTGATTTTGTAGTGTAGCTTAAATATTTTGGCAAAATCATGACTTCCAATTACATAAAAAATCAACTTAAGCATTAATATCAATAGGAGAATGACAATATTACGCTATTTTTTATTTATTTTTCACAAAGTTAGGATTCATTTATCAATGACAGAGTAATCTATGGTCCCATGAATCTTGTGATGTACTGTATGCACAATGTATGGATGGTCCCTTTAAAGGTTAACAGTACTGGAGTGGAGTTTGTTGCTTGTTCAGTATTGTCCCTAAAATTAGCATTAGTTCGATTGGTAATTTTTTTTGTTTGTAGCTGTCCATATTGGTCTTTGGTCTTTTTTGTAAAATAGCACACCCTTCTTCATTATAAAGACGTGATGACACCATCAATAGTGTATTTTCAGAAAATATAGTAAGACGTGCTAGTTAGCCTGTAAAGACGCAGCACAATCTAAGATAGAATCCTCCAAGGTTTCCTTTCGCGTCAGTGTCATGGCAGAACATCTGAACGAAAACAAGACCTTGGTTTCATTAGTAGTCAGCATTACACTGCACCATCTAAGATCGCTTTCTCTTTCTTGTCAGTGGCAGTGTATCTTTGAGTTAGGTAAAAGCATTATAATAACCCATGTATTATTAGTGCAGACATGGCACAATTTCTGTAAGTCAGGAGGTGAGGAAGACCTTGAAGAAAAATTTAAGTTGAACTAAACTATCAGTAAGCACAGAAAACCTCAGTCTGTCAAATGTAGTATGTCACTAAACACTCAAATCTGAGTCTGTGACCAGAATTTGGAGGAAGGTTGAGCAAACAAGGGTTCCCACACCTTCATCTCAGGTATACCATAGTAAATAGCAGTTAAGTGTTGTATAAAGGAATGTCTTTGCCTTCAGGTTTTGAAGGCGGAACATGTGACAGCACTAGGCTCCAGCTTGGATATGACAGGGTAAAAACATGTTAATAAACATGTTTTACTCGATTATTTGAGATTTACAATAAATTGGTGCCATATTATTTCCACTCAATCGTTTACTGAAATCTAAACCAGCCCACTGTCTATTATCTGGAAACAAAGATGAAACTTTGTATAAACCCTTTTAATACCAAGGCTAAAACTCATCAATTTGACATTACCATGAAAAAAATGCCATGTAAAAGTTTAAAGATGGTGTCGACAACAAAGTCGCTATATTTTTTTCTGGCATCCAACCTTATGTCGATTGTGTTAAAGTTCTGCCTCTGGCATAGTAAGGTTACCATAACGCTGAGCTGGCATTTTCACACCCTAGGCTCTTATGGGCTGTGACTTCGTGGTGCTGCATGACACGCACTTGGGTAAAGCAATCAGTATGTTTCACAAAGATGCACATCTGACTAGGTTAGGTTCCTCAAAGAGGAAACTTAAAATGTGTTGTGATATCAGTCTTATGGAATGGCCATCCACCAGTGTCGAATTATTTTTCATGCTTGCTTCCAAAAAACATATCTAGTTAGTTAATTAAATGAATGTTTAAATAGTTATAGTTTGTTGGGTTATATGATGAAAATGTAACTTTTCTGTGTGTGTGTGTGTGTGTGTGTGTATGTGTGTGTGTGTGTGTGTGTGTGTTTGTGGGTGTATTTGTTCCAGTTGTGTTTTTGCCGGACCGCTAAAATAAAATATATTTTTTTGGTGGATTTTTGAAGTACGCGTCCATGCATGCTTTTTGGGGTAGCTTAATATACAGTAGCTCACAACACCTTATGCAGTGAAAGAGGAGTGGTTTCCATGATTCTCTCATCTTTTCACTTGACGAAAAAGTCAGTTATCGTCACCTACTGTATATTGATAGTAATTATCTCAATGTCATTCACGAATGAAAGAAAAACAAATGTTGTTGTGCCATGAAATGAAACAGCACAAAACAAATTATGCATTAGGATTTGCAGGCTACATTGCAGTAAGCCTAAAACAAAACTGTTTACGGTTATATTGCAACTATTTCTGGTAGATATTCGAAGTACGCTTCCGTGCATGGTTTTTGGGGTAATATAGGCTAGATCACAACCACTTGGGGAGTAAAAGAGGAGGGGTTTCCACGATTCTCTCGTGTTTTCATTTGACGAAAAAGTCAGTTATTGTCTCCTACATTGATAGTCATTGTAACAATGTCATTCACAAATTAAAGAAAAACTAGCGTTGTTGTGCCATGAAATAAAATAGCTTTGGCTGTGTAAAGTTCATCTTCAGTCTTGCTAGCAATTGCTCAATTCTTATGACTATTCCAAGTAGTATGTTAGTAGATAGGCCTATTAGTAAGCCTATTACTGGCTCATAAGCTGTTAAAACGGCCAGTGGCAAAAGCCATAGAGTTCATAGATGCTATTTGTGGTGGAAGTAAACTTAATAAGAAACGTTAATCAGTTTAACACAATGCTTAATGGTGTCTACCGGAATATTCAAACTTGGCGTGACGTTAATGCATGGATAGACTTGGATAGACTTCAAATTGGTTGTTTTACCGCAGTCTGTGATTGGTTTATGCATTGTAGACTTCTAAACAACAGAATAAGATCAAGTATAAATATAGCTGCAAGCAGCAATTAAGGGGTCCAAGCAATAAAAATGCCATAAGACGATAGGCCTCATAGGCCTGATAGGTTGTATAGGCCTGTTTGTGTTCAGGATTAATGAGCATTTAATGTGATTTTCTGGAACAGCGCCCCCAAATGGCCAATTGGCGCCACACACTGCACATGTACTTACCTTGTCATAGCAATGGTGCATACCAAATTAGGTGAGAATTGGACAAACTGTTGTGGGAGATGCTTTCACTTCCTGTGAAATTGTAGGACTCACGAAGTTGTTGACAAATGACATCTGCTGTGTTTGAAATGTCTAATTTTGTTAATAGTTATTGATGGGCAGTATCCACAGATATTATTTGTGAAGTTTCTTGGAAATGGGACGAATGGCCTAGGACTACTTCTCAAAGGTAGGTTTTTCAGAAAATTCAAAATAGTGGAAAATGTAGTCAGGCAGAAATGAAAACAGCCTTTTGCAAAGTTGCACAGCACCTGTTTCCACATCATATTATACCAGTTGTATGTCTGTACCACAATTGGCTTTTTAGCTTTTGAAAATCTAATCTTTGGCCGGTAGGTGGCGCTAGAAGCATTGGCCTATTGGCGAGGCAAAGCAGTCCAGAGTCACCGTGGCAACTTGATCTGATCATGTTAAACGCGTAGCTGTTAGCACTTACAGGAACATTTATGTCAGTTGACCAGATTAGGTGTGTGCTATTCAAATGTCTTTCATGAGTGGACTTGAGATATACCCTGACTGGCCCCCAAAAAAGTTGCACACACTAATATTTCATTGGCCCGCCTTTAGCTTTGTTTACGGTGTGCATTCGCAGTGAAATTTTTTCAACAGGCTTATGCAACGTCACATCACTTAATTCTGTCCAGAGAGGCATACATTTTGACTGAGATTTTGTATTGACAACGGGAGAGGCAAAGGTCAGGATTCTGTAGTGGCCAATTCATGTGTTAAAATGATTCCTCATGCTCCTTGAACCAATCTTGCACAATTTGTGCCTGGGGAATTCTGGCATTGTTCTGGAATCCTGAATTCTGGAATGTGCCCGTGGCATCGGGGAAGAAAAAATAAGTTGATGGGATAACCTGGTCATTCAGTACATTCAGGTACTCAGCTGACTTCATTTTATTGCCAAATAAAGTTGCTGAGTTTAGACCTGACCACTTGAAGCAACCCCAGATCATGACACTGCCTCCAGAGGCTTGTACAGTGGGCACTATGCACAATGGGTTAATTTCTTCATGCGCTTCACTTCTTACCCTGACACACCCATTGCTCTGGAATAGGCATAATAGGAATAAGTCTGGAGTCATTAGACCGCATGACCTTTCTCCATTGCTGCGGAGTCCAATCTTGACAGTTCAAAGTTGAAGGTTTGCTTGATGCAGGCCAATAATTTCAACCTTCTGAAACACAGTAACATCTTTTCCACAACCATGGGATATGTCTTCCGACATGGTTGTTTAAGAAATGAGAAGCTACTCACTGCATAAGTTAGGGTAAACATAATGGCAACCAGCTGAAACATTAATCATTACATTAATTATTCAATTATAGGCTCTTAAGTATCTCCTTATTTAAATCCAAAAGGTGAAGTTTGTTCGGTCAGGCAGTGTAGACGGTTGGATGTTTGGGGTAACTTCAAAGTAAGATGAAGTAGCA
The DNA here is from genome assembly GCA_016801175.1 of Esox masquinongy. Classification (NCBI taxonomy): domain Eukaryota; kingdom Metazoa; phylum Chordata; class Actinopteri; order Esociformes; family Esocidae; genus Esox; species Esox masquinongy. The sequence continues at coordinate 61,744 of JACXGI010000445.1, forward strand.
GTATGAGGCACTCAAAAGTAAAAATGCCTGGTCCTGGTTTCCCGTTTCAGACTTGCCTGGCTTGAAATAGAAAAAGTACCAGTATACCTTGAAGAGGGTGCAATGACATCAAAAGTGGAGCTATATGCATCTGTTATTTTTGCATTGCCGACAGGTTAAGGAGCTGATGACACGGCTGCACATTAACAAAATCAGTAGGCTACAGATTGTTTCCAGGGGTTGTGCTAATGGTCCGTTACTATTGAAGTAATTGTTTGAGAAGGATAAGTTCTTGTTCGGTCCCTTACTAAGGCCTGTATATAAGCAGCCCAAAATTGCTTAGTGTTATTTTCTTAGTGTTGAGTGTTTTGTTTTTCTCCCTGGATTTAAAATGTGGTTGAATTTGGATGATGGACAATTAAAGGCAATTCATACATGTTCCTAAAAGAAATTAGGCCAATAGATAAAAAAGTAATGTTTGAGCGTACTTGACTGTTGCAAGGTAGGTGTAACTTCAAAGTGAGGTGAAGTAGTAGTATTAGGCACTCTAGAGTCAAAACCAGTGGGCCAGCGTTTGCTTTTGAGACTGTCTTATCTGGCTTGATATAAACAAAGGAACAAATGCTAAATGTCTGATTATTTTGCTATTTTTATCCCAGACGAAGTAAAGCACACAGTGCCAGAGATAATGGGTCTTTGCTTTCTTGCAGCCACACCATGTCATAATGGAATAACTGCATTGTTTGTACACTAGAAATACAAAGGCAGTCATTTTGACAATTTTTTTTGCAAGTTAATAACTTTGTTGAAATGAAACTCATGTACCTATAGGACCCTGACTTTTCATAAAAGTGTGTATGTTTTATTCTGAACTTGTTGATTCATTAAAATTTGTATGGAACAATTTTTTCTTGAATACTCATGTATTTCCCATTATTATTTCAAGGTTGTAATTACACCAAAAACGGAGAACTGGTAGCGCAGTTTGTATTGGCTATAAAATCAGTAAGAGACCAAAACTCCTACACATCCCTCTAGAAAGTCAACAGAACAACATTTTGACATCATTATTATAATAAAAACAACATAATATTGTGCTAAATTTCATAAATAGTGAACTACTTACTTGTTATCCAGATGGGTCACATAGCACAAAAACCCATACCCTTACGCCATTCCCAAAAACACACACCTTTCCCATAACTGTAAACACTATTCACTTGTTTCCACGTTTCAATATTCAAAACTCTTTCTGCAAAACCTTTCACAAAAGTGGACAAATAAATAATTCATTGCATTACATATTCATTCAGTAAACACATGCTCTCATTATAATTAACTCAAGTCATCACAACCTAAACTCAAAAAGCACACCTTTCTCCAAGTGCAAACACTAATCCTCAAAAATGTTAACACACTAAACAGAATTGCAGGCTCAATCAATAGGGCCTAGTGGCATGTCCATGTGCTTTGGAATAATGGGTCCTAACAATGCTGCAGTTGCAAGACAACAGAGAGGAAGAGGACTAGGATGAGGCGGTGGAGAGTGTATGACCGTCACCCCCAGTGGCGCCGTTAGGCCTGGGATCTTTTATGAATAGCCCCAGATCTCAAATTGACCAAAAAAAAAAAATTGCCCCTGATCTATTCATCTATAATTCCAATCGCTCATTATGACAATCTAGACGTGTAGGCCGCTAGCGTGTACATTGAAATTTTCTGCATGTACATTCAAAACCCTGTACTTTCTGTCCCGAGCGGGGCGGGTGGGTGGGCTAAGCCCTGAATGTTTTGTGATCCTAGCGACGCCTCTGGTCACCCCTATGCACAGCAAAACCTAAAGCAGGCAATGGTGGACACCTGCGGTGATGTGTTTATGGAGTCTATGCAGAGAGTTCTAAGGCACACAAGGCCATTTTCCCCACACTGCCTGGAAAGTGTAAACAATGTGTGACGTTGATGGGATTTTATTGCCCGACCTAGACCTGAGACGAGATGATGAGAACACTGATGGTGAGTAACATGACACAGACATGAGACGAGATGATGAGAACACTGATGCCAAGTAACCTGTACATTTGCTGCATTAGGAAATAAAGCTTTTGGAAATTGGGTATTATATTTCTTATATTTCTAAAACGTTTTGTCAGTGTGACAGTACAAAGGTCAGGTTTTTGACCCAAACAGCATATGCAGTAGTATTCTCTTATCCACTTATGTAATTTATTACAGTACTGTTTTGAATTTCTTTCACCAGGGTATTCCTGGAAGGGTTATCTGGATAGTAAAGTGCTGTGATTTTTTTGAGAAAATGGTGAGTTGTTCCAGGAATTGTGTCTAAGCAATTGAGAAAAACTGTAATGTGACAGACATCATGGTGACTGGTTGAAGTTGTAGCAGCCAACCGCCAACGTCTGAAAGTATAAGAGCTTTTCTGGCATGGGAGTATCATGGGAGTATTATTGATTTTGTAAAGGTGTTTTCAAATATCTAGCAGTTCTAATCAGCCTGTGCATGCTAAAATGAATCATCAGAGTCTTGCTTGGGGTTTGACAACAGTCTGGCATGAAATGGGCAAACTAACAGCCTACCATGATGGGGTGCAATCAGAAATGCAAATGTAACTATATGCGAGAAGAGTACCTGTATTTATCACATTTGCACTTTTGTACAGCCTGCTTTTGTTCTAGCACTATATGTTCATCAGACCAAAGCAAATTCCTTGTATGTGAAGTACTACTTGGTAATAAATCTGTTTCTGATTCTTTGTGCTATTCTGCTTGAAGTTATGGACCACATAAGTGGTCTCTCTCCAACATGTGCACATTTTGTGTAATTAGAATGTTATACACACTTTGAAATATATTTGGTGACTGTAGGTCAAAGGTGTTCAAAGATATGGTGATTTCAAAATCATAAGTTTAATGATGCACTGTAGCACCTCCAAAAAAATATTGGGGAAGTGTTTTGGTGGTCATAGCCTTTAAACTAAACGAGTATCATGTTAGTGCCCCATATACTCCATCATTTTCTACAAGGCTGTTGGTGACAACTTGTCAGTCGGCTTCATGTCACAGACACATACTTGGTAAGCCATTAGAGGTGTAGGCAGATCACTGTGTATGAGGTGATCTTAAGGTCGCAGAAATTGGTGTAAAGGCTTTATATGGATTTTAGCCCCTTTAAGGCCTTAAATGCCTTTTAGGCTTCATGTCACAGACACATACTTGGTAAGCCATTAGAGGTGTAGGCAGATCACTGTGTATGAGGTGATCTTAAGGTCGCAGAAATTGGTGTAAAGGCTTTATATGGATTTTAGCCCCTTTAAGGCCTTAAATGCATTTTAGGTCTCATATACCTTTTAACCCATTTACGTTGTATAGGCTTTAGTGGCCTGATAGGTCATATGGCCTTTGAAAGCCTTAAAGACTTAAAAGCCATTTTGGTCTCCTAGGCCTTCTAGGTCATTTAAGCCTTGTAAGCCCTATAGGCGTTTTTTTGGCCTTCTAGGCCATTTACATACCAATGTGAACATAAAACGCATGATGTTTAAATTGATTGGCATATGGTGTCCACTATGTTATGAAATTCCAACTTTTTTTATAATTGTATATATACATTGCCAAAAGGTGCTTCTGTTGAACTTTTGGTAAAATCCTACCAATGGCCTAGGACTAATTTGCTTTAGTTTTGTTGTAATATATTAAAAGTTCACAGAAACGCAGAATATGGAGCTCATAGATGCGAGAGGCAATTTTGTTTGGCTTAACAAGCAGCACCATTTGAGATGAGTTTGGTGACTTTAGCTCTAAGAAGCACGGCAATATCGCTATTTGAAAACCTCAAGTTTGACCATACACTGTAGCACCCCCCAATGGCCAATTGGCGCCTCACTCTGCATGTATCATTACCTTATCATACCAAATATGGTGAGAATCGGACATACGTTTGTGGAGATATGCTTTCACTTCCTGTGAAACAGTAAGATGCAGGAAGTTGTTGACATATGACTGTTGTTGACATATGACATCTGCTTTGTTTGAGATATCCAATTTTCTTTTAGTAATTATTGATGGGGGAGCATCCCCAGATGCTATATGTGATGTTTCGTGGAAATCGGATGAACGGCCTAGGACTGGTTTGTTTTAGTTTCGTTTTAATCTATACAAGATACCGGGAAACGAAGATGATGCAGCTCATAGGTGTAAGAGGCACTTTTGTTTGGCTCAACACAAAGCACAACTTGAGATGTGTTTCGAGACTTCAGCTCTAAGGAGAAGAGAGAAATCGCTATTTGAAAATCTCAATATTGACGATACACTGTTGCGCCCCCCAGGAGCCAATCTCGTCCATATTTTTACTGGTTGTTGGGGTCCTATAGGAGCTTAAACTGATAAAGTTTGATGGTGATCAAACATTTTTAAAGCCTTTGATTAATAGCTTGAATTTCATTGGCCTGTGGCAGTCACACGGTTTGCACTACCAACTTCCTATTTATTGCAGTACCACAACCTGATGCACTCATGCAACAGACCTAGTTTGCTTGAAATATCTGTTTGCATTCAGGCGTAATGAGCCTTCAAATTCACTTACTGGTATAGCGTCCCCACATGGCTCATTAGTGCCAAACATTGCATGCCTCCTATACTCCTCCTTCCAACCATGGATACCAAGGTTGGTGACTATGAGACAAATGGTTGCTGAGATACACCCTCATTTCCTGTTTGGCGTCAAATCGCTATATTTGATTGGCTGTAATGGACAAACGGTTTCACAGATCAAAAATCCATCTGATAATTTTTGTCAGGATTGGTCTGACGATCATCTGTGCCATTTCTCAGGAAGATTGCTAAAAATTTGTGACCTGTGAAAAATTTTGAAGCATTTTCAGAAAATTCAAAATGGCGGAAAATCCAATATGGTGGAAATGAAAACGGCCAGTGGCAAAGTTGCTCAGCACTTGCCCATGCATCATATGATACCAGAGGTATGTCTCTAGGGCAATCAGAGCCCAAGTTATGAGCATTGGAAAATCGCAACTTTGACCCGATGGTGGCGCCAGAAGCATGGGCCTATGGACACGAAAATTGCTGTGCATTCGTTTGGCATAGCCCTCTAACAGCGTGCAAAGTTACAAAAAAAGTTAGCCAGCAGAAGTAGGTGAACTTGGAAAAACAGCGGAAGAAAAATCTAACAATTACAATAGGTTTCCGCAGCTTTGCTGCTTGGACCCATAATTAGTTAGGGTTGCTGCTGAAATCCTGAAGGACTATAGGTTTTGTGATCACGATTGTGGGGCTTCTGGTTTACGAAAGTACACAAACAAGATGGTATTTGCAGCAGAATGTCCTCTTTCACATGGAAAAAGAATGAAGCATCGCGCTCAAAGGGTTAATGGTGTCTAGAGGAATATTCAAACTTGGCGTGACGTTAATGCGTGACAAAATGATCTAATGTTGGGATGCTATACTGACAGATGGCATATGTATGGCTTTGTGGTGCAGTGGATAAAGACAGCCTCAGACGGGTGACCCAGGTTCCGATCCAGAGTGGGCAACAACATTCATCCCTTCGCACCCCGGGCTGGCTGAACTAGGCTTGCCTGGTTCCTTTTCTTGTTCAATTATGTGTATTTGTATGTGTTTTCTATTGTACTATTCTACCATTAAAACTCTTACATGATATAGGCTAGTTGGGATATTTTATGGTGCACTCCAGACACATCTAAAATCTTCTTTCAGCTAAAAGTCCCACCTTGCAAACAAATCAGTAATTTAGAAGACAAAATTAGAGTGACATTGGATTCTAACAGAAAGTGCGGGGCATCTCTCTCCCCGAATGACCTGTAGCACACCTGAACCTAATTTTCATTTGGAGTGTGATTGTTGGTGATATTTTTTAGACAAGATGAGATCCTTTTTTAAAACATTGTGTTTTTGGAGGAGCCTGGCAATTTTAATGGGGAGATAATGTGACCAGAGTGCTCCTCAAAAATGTAGATACAACAATATGAGCTCATATAGTCCTACATAGTATCTGCACAGGTGCACAGGTTCACTTCAGGCTTTTACAATGTGGTCAAAAACAACAGAGAAGTTAAGCATGGTACTTTTGAACAACTATGCTGTTTCGTTTCTGCATACAGGTTATGTTGAGTCGACCTTTAAACATATACAGATATTTACAGTTTTTAGATGCTTTGGTACTATTCACACAAGAATCTGGAAATATTTCACAACTCTAAGTATATCTGACATTGACTGAGTACAAAAACATCTAGAAAGACATGTTTCACGTTGAAATACATTATATTCATACAAAGTACATAACTTTTGATAAGATTCTTCTTCTCTATTGTAAAAATAACTTTTACTATCACTATGCTCATTGCGCCTAATTGATCATCACTCAACCAATGGTGAATATAATGTACTGTATTTTACATTGTTATGCCTACTATTTTCAGATTGAAAAGTACAGAATCACCACCCTAAAGCCATAGATTTGTATGTGACCTCTATGGGATTCAAATCCACAACCTTTGTGTTGGTAGTGGGAGCCACAAAAGACCTCTGCATTGCCTATGTACTACACAATACTGTCAAAAACAGGACATGATTGCCATCCACAGTAGTACCACAACTGGTAAGCTGGAAACATCTTTCAACATGCAGCAGGATAGATAGAAAGGCAGAGGAATAAATCAGTTGTGCCCTAAACAGGGTCAGAACTACAAACTGAAACATTGACATTTCTGTAATTCTTTCTGTTAGTATTTGTTACAATTGAATAGGCAAAAAAAACTTTTTGCATTGATGATTTGATTATGGCATAGAAATTATGGAAATTATTTTCTGTTCAGTTGGGTAATATACAGTTAGTGTTTTGCCTAATGCGAAAACAGTGAAATAAACGATAACAGATAACCTTTAGCACTTCAAAGTCTCATTTTGAAACGTGTCTTACATTTTGTGTTTTGGACTAACTGACTGTTTCAATGACTAAACTGAAAGAAGGTTATGTTTTGATGACTTAACAAATGTAGTTCTTGTGTTTTACCAAAAACTTAGTGGTTGAATCACTGATCTTGTGGTGAAAGATATTTACAAACCAGATGAAAGCAAAATCAGTTGTTTTGAATACAAGATTTAGTTGTTTGCAAGTATGATCAGTTGGTAGTTTTTTACTAAGAGTTTTGAAACCCTGCACCATGCTATTGAAAATAGTACCAAAAACAACTGTAACTAAATATAAACAGATAACCGTGCATTTTCCTGCATTTATACAGCCTAGAGTATTTACAAAAATACTGTGTCTTATCTGAGTCTGTTTCCAGGTCACACACAATAGGTTGGAAAATGTACTGGCGAAAATGTACACACACAATACAATGGGAAATGTACTGGCGTAAAATGGAAAACAGATAATTTAGCATTTTTTTAAGGAATGGGGCAGTCCCACTCTGTTCTTAATTTTCATTTGGGAAGTATGTTTTAATTTTCTCTGAAAATACTAGTTTGCTAAATATTGTTAGAGAGGGATTGGAATTTAATATGATGGGACATGGAGGGAAATGTGGGAGGGTCATGCTTTTTTGCCGGACCCCGTAAGCGGAGCCGGCCAAGAAGAGTGAATTTCTCTTACTGAGTGAGTGAGTGACTGACTGACAGACTACCCCTTGTTAAATAGCGTAGTAGTTTGAGACCTGCAAACAATAGGTCCCGCGTTCAAATCTTGTCACTGTCAAATCAAATTATGCATTGGGATTTGTTCCGGACAGACAAAATCTTTGCTGCGTTATAGTAAGCCTAAAAACTATTTATGGTTATACTGCGACTATTTCTGGTGGATATTCGAAGTACCCATCTGTGCATGTTTTTTGGGTCAGGGTTGACAAAAACTTTGCTGGTTACAACCTTCACTAGCTATGTTATAGTAAGCCTAAACTAAATCTGTTTACGGTTATTTTGCGACTATGCATGCTTTTTGGGGTAATATAGGCTAGATTAAAACACCTTGGGCAGTAAAAGTGTAGGGGTTTCCATGACTCTCGTCTTTTCACTTGATGAAAGTCAGTTATCATCACCTATATTGATAGTTATTGTATCAATGTCATTCACAAATGAAAGAAAAACTAGCGTTTTTGTGCCATGAAATGAAATAGCTTTGGCAGTGTAAAATTCGTCTTCAGTGATCTTGTGGCAATATCCCTGACCTTCAATATTTTGACCCCAGTTCGATTCTGGCTGAACATAACATATTTCTATAACACCTTTCTATTGGCTATTTGATCCATCCCTCTTTGTGCTTGGCATATCCAGATTGTGGATATATCGCAATATATAGTTGTAAAAAGGCTTGAAAAACCTAAAAACAATTACCATCATGATGTCACGTAATTCTTTGCAGTTTCTATTTGCTGTAGATTGTCTTGAAAAAATCAATGGAATTTTGGAGTAGAAGGCAAATGTGTAGTTGGGTCAAAAAGTGAGTGGAACAAATCATGTGTTGGAGGAGTTGCTGCTACCGAATGTAGAGAACAGTCCATGGTGTTTAGACTAAAATAGTCGCTAGGCCTATTTTAGGGGGGCTTTAGCCCAGTACGTTTTGCTAATCAATATAACCTTTCAGCTAGCCCACCACCATTTTTGATAGAAATGTATGGAGGTGTCAGGCTTTTACGGAAAAACGAGGAGCAGGAGACGAGGAGCTTCGTAAAAAGTCTTTCCTTTTAATAATAAGCACAGACGTATGCTCATGAAAGTGAGACAATAACACACAAAGACTAGGGGAGCAGAGGGAACATATATACTGGGGGGAATGACTGTAAATGAGGACCAAGTGCGCTAAACAAGACAACAGGTGAGATGAATTGATGAGATGGGCGGTGGTGTCAGAAGGCCGGTGACGTCAACCGCTGGAGCCTGTCTGCTGCAGGGGGAGGAGAGGCAGCAGAGGGCACAGTCGTCACAGTACCCCCCCACACCCCTGAAGGGGGATCTCACACCCCTGAAGGGGACCAGCTACCACCGACCTGAGGAGAGACACATGAAACGAGGGGTTAATACGGTAGTCAGGGGGAAGGCGTAACCGATATGTTACCTCGTTGACTCTCCTCAGGACTTTAAAGGGCCCCACAAACTGCGGGCTCAGCTTCCGGCAGGGCAGGCGGAGGGGCAGGTCCCTGGTCGAGAGCCAGACCCAGTCGTCCGGATGATACACCAGGGCCTCCCTGCGGTGGCGGTCCACGAAGGTCTTCTGGCGGCGGACAGCGTGCCGGAGGCAAGCCTGCACAGCCTCCCATGTGCCCGCCGCCCACCGGAACCAGTCGTCCACCGCAGGGGTACCGGTCTGGCTCGGGGTCCAGGGTGCCAGGACCGGCTGGTAACCCAGAACGCAGTGGAACGGCGACATCCACATGGAGGAGTGGTGAAGGGAGTTCAGGGCGTATTCCGCCCATGGCAGGAACTCCGCCCACTCCCCCGGTCGGTCCTGGCAGTACGACCGAAGGAACCTGCCCACTTCCTGGTTGACACGTTCCACCTGCCTGTTGGACTGGGGATGGTAGCCCGATGTCAGGCTGACCGAGACCCCCAGGTGCTGCATAAATGCTTTCCAAACCCTGGACATGAACAGGGGACCCCGGTCAGACACAATGTCCTCGGGCACCCCATAGTGCCGGAAGATGTGTGAGAAGAGAGCCTCCGCGGTCTGTAGGGCAGTGGGAAGGCCACGCAGAGGCAAGAGGCGGCAGGACTTCGAAAACTGGTCCACAACGACCAGCATGGTGGTATGGCCCTGTGAGGGGGGAAGATCGGTCAGGAAATCTATAGAAAGGTGGGACCATGGTCGTTGTGGAATGGGTAAGGGGTGCAACTTACCCATTGGCAGGTGTCAGGGTGCCTTACTCAGGGCGCACACCGAGCAGGAAGAGACGTACACCCTCACGTCCTTAGCTAAGTCGGGCCACCAGTACTTACCGGCCAGGGCACGCACCATCGGCCCAATACCAGGATGACCGGAGGAGGGAGATGTATGGGCCCAGTAGATGAGCCGGTCACGGACAGACGCCGGCACATACGTGCGACCCTCAGGGCACGTGGGGGCGGAGAGGGCTCATCACGCTGCGCTCGAGCGATGTCCGTGTCCAATTCCCACACCACCGGCGCCACGATGCACAACGTCGGCAGCACGGGAGTCTCATCCACCGGTCTCTCCTCCGTGTCATGCTGACGGGACAGCGCGTCGGCCCTGACGTTCTTGCTCCCCGGCCTGTATGTAAGAGTGAAAACAAACCGGGTGAAGAACATAGCCCACCTAGCCTGGCGAGGGGTCAGCCTCTTCGCTGCCCGCATGTACTCCAGGTTGCGGTGGTCCGTCCAGACGAGGAAAGGGTGTTTGGCCGCCTCTAACCAGTGCCGCCACACCGACAGGGCTCTAACCACGGCCAACAGCTCGTGATCCCCCACATCGTAATTCCGCTCCGCCGCACTGAGCTTCTGCGAGAAGAAGGCACAGGGACGGAGCGTGTTGCGATTCCCCGTCCGTTGGGAGAGGACAGCACCGAGACCACAGTCGGACGCGTCCACCTCCACGATGAACTGGAGCGACGGATCAGGATGGGCCAGGACCGGAGCGGTGGTGAAACGATGTTTCAGTTCCCACAAACGCCCACTCCGCCTCCGCGGTCCATCGCAACCGGGTCGTCCCCCCCTTCAGAAGGGAGGTGATCGGAGCCGCGACCTGGCTAAAGCCCTGGATAAACCTCCGGTAGTAATTCGAGAAGCCTAAGAATCGTTGCAATCCCTTAACTGTGGTCGGGGTCGGCCAATTACGCACAGTGTCAATGTGATGCTCCTCCATAGCCACACCTGTGCAGGAAAAGCGATACTCCAGGAAGGACACAGACGACTGGAAGAACAGACACTTCTCGGCCTTCACGTATAGGTCATGCTCCAGCAGTCTTACAAGTACCCTGCGCACCAACGAGACATGCTCAGCGCGGGTAGCTGTGTATATCAAGATGTCATCGATATACACCACCATGCCTTCGCATAACATGTCCCTGAACACATCGTTGATGAAGGATTGAAAGACTGATGGGGCATTCATCAAACCGTACGGCATCACTAAATACTCATAGTGGCCGGAGGTGGTGCTGAAAGCTGTCTTCCACTCGTCCCCCTCCCGGATACACACCAGGTTATAGGCACTCCTGAGGTCCAATTTCGTGAAAAAGCGGTCCCCGTGCATCTTCTCAACCTCCGCAGAGATCAGAGGAAGAGGGTAGCTGAACGGGATGGTGATCTTGTTCAGCGCCCTGTAATCAATGCACGGGCGCAAACCACCGTCCTTGTTTTTTCAAAGAAACTCGAGGAAACCTGTGACTTGGAGGGCCTAATGTATCCCTGTCCCAGAGCCTCCTCAACATACGCGGCCATCGCCGCCGTCTCGGTGCGAGACAGTGGATACACGTGACCCTTAGGGAGTGCGGCTCCGTCAATAAGGTTTATCGTGCAATCCCCCGGTTTGTGAGGTGGCAATACAGTGGCCTTAGCCTTGGAAAAAACCGCGGCCAAGTCCCGGTATTCGGGGGGAATTGGTACGGCGGGAGCACTGTCTGCACCGTGGTCGAGCCCACGGAAACACCCAAACACCTACCTTGACACTTCCGCGACCACCCGAAAGACCCTGACTAGACCAGGAAATGACGGGGTCATGGAGAGACAACCAGGGGAAACCCAACACAACAGGGAACGTGGGAGAGTCGATGACATGGAAGGAGAGGGTTTCACTGTGCCGACCGCTGTTGACCATGAGGAGGGGGACAGTACACTCTGTGACCAACCCCGACCCTAGCGGTCGGCTGTCCAACACTCTCACGGGTAGGGGGGTGGCAAGGACCTGAAGGGGAATGTGCGAGCGTAAAGCGAAGGACCTAAAAATGAAATTCCCAGCCGCGCCCGAGTCTACCAGCGCCTTACACTGGGAAAGCAACGGAAAACTGGGGAACTCGACAGGAACGGTGCATAGGGAGAGGGGGGAGGCAAGGGGTGAATTGGCATGAGCTGCCTGGGGTGATGCGGAAGTGCCGTGCCTGTCGCCTCTCGACTCGGGGAAGGAGGAGTAGTGTGGTGCAGCAGAACGGCCTTGTCTCTTTTTGAGGCACCCCACACCTGTCCTCCCCGACCTCTGCCCGGGAGTGCAGCCGCCCCCAGGTCCATGGGGATGGCGGTGTCCAGTTGTTGGGGTGGAACGGACGGGCCTCTTCCGGGACGTCCTCGAGCAGCCAGCAGATTGTCGAGACGGATAGACAGGTCCACCAGCTGGTTGAAGGAGAGGGCCGCGTCTCGACATGCCAATTCCCTCCGGACGTCCTCGCAAAGGCTGCACCGGTAGTGGTCGATGAGAGCCCGCCCGTTCCACCCAGACCCCGCTGCCAGGGTCCTGAACTCCAGTGCGAACTCCTGCGCTGACCTCGTCCCCTGCCGCAGATGGAAAAGCCGTTCACCCGCCTCTCTCCCTTCATGTGGATGGTCGAACACGGCTCGGAAGCGGTGGATGAACTCGGCGTAGTTGCCCTGGGTGGCACCCTCGGTGTTCCATATAGCGGTGGCCCACTCCAGGGCTTTCCCAGACAGGCAGGAGACGAGCGAGGAGATCTTCTGGGCGTCGGTCGGCGCAGGATGGATTGCCTGGAGCGCGATGTCGACTTGTAGTAAGAAACCCTGGCAGCGGTCCGCCGTCCCGTCATAATCCCGGGGGAGCGGGATGTGCATCGCCCCCACGCCGGGAGGCGCAGCCTGGGGTGGCAGCGGCACGGCCGGTGTTGCGGGGTTCTGCTGGCTCAGCTCTAGGCGCTGCACTGCTTTAAGGACGCTGTCCATCGCAGCACCTAGGCGGGCCAGCATCGACGAATGTTCCTTCACTAGGTCCGCAACACCGGCCTCATTTTCGGCTCCTCTGTGCTCCATAGACTTCAGAGGGTGTGTTATTCTGTCAGGCTTTTACGGAAAGACGAGGAGCTTCGTAAAAAGTCTTTCCTTTTAATAATAAGCACAGACGTATGCTCACAAAAGTGAGACAATAACACACAAAGACTAGGGGGATAAACATATGTTTATCCGTACACAGGAAGTCACGTTCAAAGCACGACAGTAATCAGCCAATGGGGTTACAGTACTGTGTTGTGTATTCTGGATTGCAATGTCTATAAAGTAGAGGACAACCGGAAGTTTCTTTGAGATCGAGTTTGTAAGATCGAGTTTGTAAGCTCGATTCTGTAACATCATGGACAATAGACTATCGAATGCTGCAATAAATAACTGAATTACTCTCTCCCTTGACGACCGTGTACGTGATCATTATTTCACGACTATACGAACGGCTGGTTTCTAACAGCATGTTGCCGCGTCCGGATGTATAATCTTCTCAATTTTACTGAAGATCTACTGTTTCGTTGGTTCTAAGCTAACTACTAACTGGCTAACCAAAAGAGTTCTTGGTTTTGGATACAGATGGACTGTGAGTCATAAAGTTACACCATGTAATGGACCGTTGTCAATATTGCAAGAGTATTTGGTAGTCGAACAAGCCTTAGTAATTCCCTTGTCTAGGCCATGATTTATATTGTGTGGAACCCTTCAATGGGTATGGAAAGTCTGCTCTAGTTGATTAGAGTGAAGACCGGTGTGTAGAAGCTTCACTGTAATCAGTCTATGGGCTTACAGTACTGTGTTGTGTATTTTGGAGTGCGATGTCTATTAAGTAGAGGACGACCGGAAATTTCTTCAAGATCAAGTTTGTAAGATCGAATTTTTAACTTGATTCTGTAACATCATGAACAATAGACTATCAAATGCTGCAATAAATAATTGAATGCATCTCTCCCTTGACGACCGGGTATGTAATCATAATTTCACCACATACAAACGGCTGGTTTCTAACAACCCCCATACCATCACGGATGCTGGCTTTTGAACTGTGCACTGATAACAAGCCGGACGGTCCCTCTGCTTTTTAGTCTGGAAGATGTGGTGTCCATGATTTCCAAAAAGAATTTCAAATTTTGATTTGTCAGACCACAGGACCATTTTGACTTCGCCTCAGTCCATATTAAATGAGCTCGGGCCCAGAGGCGGCGGTTCTGGACCTCGTTTATGTATGGTTTCTTCTTTGGATGGTAGAGTTTTAACTTTGTGGATGCAGTGAAGTACAATGTTCACAGACAAGTATTTTTGGAAGTGTTCCTGAGACTATTCAGTGATTTCCTAGACAAAATCAGGTCTGGTTTAAATTTAGTGCCCGAAGATCATAGTCATCCAATATTGAGTAATTAACTTGTGTATTTATATATATATATATACATATGTATTGGGCGTAGTCTAGTACCATTTTCTGGATTTCGTCACTAAGAGGATTACATCGCACAGCGCAAATTACGATGGAAAAAACGGAAATTAGGCAGTCAGTTACCGTAAGCATAGGCCAGGAAAGGTCAAGGTCGAACATAGAGGAGATTCAGAAGTTTAGATAATGGCAAATTATGGTCAAGGTTGATGGATGGTTAAGGATTCAGTTAGTAAACAACCATCACCACACCTAGCAAAATCAAAGAATGGGAACTGAATAAAGTGATATTTGGCATATCTTCATTTGATTTTATTTAAATCTTCACACACTAAGGGAGCTGTGTGCAATCTAGTGGACATTATTAAGGTTTCAGCAGTTCACTGGTTTCAGCAGTTCACCATGATGGATTTTCCGCCATTTTGGATTTTTTGAAAAACACAAAAAAAATTTACTCCTCTGGCACCAAATGTCCGATCTTCATGTACTTTGATATTTGCCATCTAGGGACCATGGTCTTCAAAAGTTATATCAACCAGACCATTATGTCAAAAAACATGGATGGTATTGACCAATGAACATGTGAGGGGGCGTGGTTTTGCACATATATAGACACATCTCCTACAAGGATAATATTATAATAAATCTACTTGGTATGTATGTTGACAAGGACCATACGGAAAAAATGACTGCAAGGATTTTTTTATCAACCACACGGTGGCACTATTGAGGTTCCTCACATTTGCAAGCTCACCTCGCTCACCATGTTTAAAATAAAATCTTGAAAAGAGGTATATAAGTCCATCTCCTCCCAAGGAACATATTTGCAATTGGGACCCATTAAGTTGGGCGTAATGGTTTTTGAGCAATTCTGAATTTGTGAAAAATGCTTCAAACGCTACTTCTATAGCATCAAATGACAGATTTAAACCTTTTCACAAGTACATTTTAAAATATCACTGAAGGCCCCTCAGCGTGATTTCTTAATGCACATTATTTAAGTATGCACTGACAATTCCAGAATTGTATATTATTACAACAAAAATTACCACCACAGCAGCCCATAAACACCATGTTGCTTATTAGATATGGAGCAGTATTCTGATTTCAACTGGTTAAAATTATATTTTGAAACTATTTAGGGCAGTAGTACTGTTAGAGTATACTGAATATTTATTGAGCACCCTTCTAAGATGTGTTATTTTCCTGATGATCACTCCACTTTTATCAATAAAACATATGCTAACCAGCAGACAATGGTTTGTGTTAATAATGCCTTTATTTACATGATTATTCACTATTTCACTAAAGATGGTGAAAAATAATGAATTCCGATTCTTGCATATTTAGTAATGGACAAATACGATCATTGAAAAACACCTTCATGAAGGTTATGTTGAGCTTGTTTGGCTAATTACTGTTTACGTGCGCAGCCATTTTTGTTTTCATTCCACTGAATTCTGGGACCAAATGTCTCTGCGATCAAAGATGGTTGAACAAGATGATTCACCAATCTGACCGGAAGTTCAAATCTTAATGACCTTCCTGTCTCTGAGTCACTCATCTTGTCACCTGTATCTGACTATGTTTGATAAACAATCTTCAGCAGTAAATTGTGAAAAACCACATGTGCGGCAGACCAGACTTCATGTAATGTTAAGTTGATCAGACTTTTTTCTTTACCGGAAGGCAAGTAAGGTAGGTAAAACTCTCTAATCTGTCATTTGCAACATCAATAAAAACTAAATATAATGCAATTGAACAAAATAGTAAGGTAAACGATAATTGAGAACGGGGTTGTGTTTATTAACTACATCGAAAATTTAAGAAATGTTAATTAATGACACGCTATTTAACATTTTATGTTGCTTATAATTACAAAACATTGACGATTTGATGAAGTTATTATTTGGTATACAAGAAGATATTTTTCGAAACTGCTGCTGACCAGAGGCCTTTTTTGCTGGCCTAGTGATGTCAGAATCCCAAAATTATATTTTTATAATTTAATATATATTTTCATTAACGCTAGATGTATTTTACAAAGTTTGTTCTCATCAGTTTACTGACATAGTTTCATAGCTTTTCTCTCCCTCGGTTGTGCTGTTTCCAGTGCAGCTTAGATAAATCAGAGCTTTTATCCAATCAGATTTTCCACATGTGCTGTCTCCAGGTGAAAATCTATCCTGAGGCCTATAGAATTTCGAGTGAATCCCATCTTCTGTTGGAGCAAATGGGGAGGAGGTTGTTGATTGTCATATTCTTCAACCAATCCGATTTCAAGTTCGCCATAACGAGCCTGTTCTTTGGCACGTAGCAGCTTTCTAGCTTGCCTAGTTGCCTACGTGCGAATTCTTCAGGTGGTGTGATCGGAGAGCCAGCTACCTAACTGAGGTAGAACTAGTTAGGACGTAATGTAGGAACATCTAAGATTTATTTTAACTTTCTTTTGAGAGTTTGAGATTTTTTATAGGTAGTGCTTTCCGTTAGATTTTTTGTTTAGATTTGTACTGAACCCTGTTGTCTTTTTAACGCACAATAGAGGAGAAGAAATGCATTTGGTGGTGGATTTACTGGCAAAGCCTTTTTTAGAGAAAACATGGAAATTGTGAGAAAGGGTCGAACAAACCCCCAACTAGCAACCGTTCAGGTTAAGGATGTAGTAGATGCAGTGCTTTCTGTTAGACTTTTTGTCTAGATTTGTACTGTGCCCTGTTGTTTCTTAACGCACAATGGAGGAGAAGAAATGGATTTGGTGGCGGATTTACGGGCAAAGCCTATTTTGACCGAGTACTTTCAATCGACTGAGTAGGAAAAGTACACCTGGCTTACAGCGTTGAAGGAACATCGTTTTTTTGAGTACGTTCTTGTTTCTTTGGTACCAGTAATGTCATTGATTTGGGCTTTGCGATGTATATTTGTGTTGCTGTGTCCTGTCATGCATAATGGTACTGTACATCCTTGATGGTTTCATTCGCCATGGATTCATGTTTCTGTAATTACTAGTGTTGTAAGCCTCTTGTTAAATCGCTTTATTCCACTGTCACTGTGAATATGGGATGGTTACGTCGAATGACAATAGCCTAAAAGCCCATAGGATTAGGCAGCCATACATGCTAGAATTATTAGCTGTGCGTACATCGTGCTGAAGTTACTAATCGTTGGTAAGTAGGATGAAGTGCCCCACTTTGGATATCAAATGCCCGTCCAACACATTTGTTTTGGTTACTGATCTGTATTTACTTGACAGGTAAGCAGGTTAGGACTGTAATCAGTTAATAGTTTATTTTAACCAGCAAGGTAGTAGATAAATGTAGTTGCCATGTACAAAAGTTGTCCAGGGTCTAATGATTTTCAAGAGGGGAGGATTTCTTTGTCATTTAAATTACGCTATATGGGCTTAGAAAATACACTGACATGCGGATATAGGGGTGTACCGATTTCGATTCTAGTTCGAAAATGTTTAGGTTTGATTTTGAACTGCGAAATTGAAGAGGAGTTTGCGATTCTGTGATTAAGTAACCACACGTCATCAATTGTGGCCAGCATTTACCACCTCCACGATATCCATGCAACTGATGGTGTACAGTTCATGTAAAGGAGTTGGCATTAAACCAGTTGTAGTCACAAAACCGTTAAAAACAACTATACCGCTCTATACTTGCAGGCCTATTATTTATTTAACTTCGGTAGCAACAGTAAGACTCTACATTAGAGATTAATCAGCAACAATAACACTTCTGATTTTGATTTTGATGTTGCCATCAAAATAAAGGTCTTTGGTGTGTTTATAATTTGTGTTGGGTAGGCTACCTTTTCAAAGGAAAAACTATGTGGGGAAATGATAAATGAAGCAAAATTACAATTTCAATAATGCTTTATATAGGTTAAAGAATATTATAAGGTGGAGCACACTGAGAAATGGTTAGAGCTTATGTAAGCTAATGTAGAGAACATGATCTAATATAAAAATATTTTGATGTTATTGTTTTTTATTTGCTTGTGCTCATTTGCTTTGGAGATTGATTGTGTAATACATCCAAACACTCTAGATGTGTTCACACTGCACCTTAGCTTAGGGCTAAGAGCATCCTAAGCCCTGGGCTAAGGGCCTCCTAAGCCCACGGCTGAGCAAGTGTGTACACTTGCATTTTTTGAAGTGGGAAAGCAACACCCTTAGCCTAGCGATAGCTGTTCTGGAGCCTAGCGATAGCTGTTCCATGTTCTGGAGCAGGGTTAGCACCGACTTTTCAGGACTAGCCCCAGAAAAACGATGACAAGATAACCAGTGTGAAACAGGGTCATGAACAAACCCATAGAACGTTTATTGTCCAATCACAAAACCTGCCCTTTCACTTAATTTACATACGCTTGTGATGTGCACCGTTACCAACAGCTCCGTCTGTTTTGGTCCTTTCACTCTGCAAAGTTTTGTCGTTTCATTATGCCTGCTAAATCTTAGCGAAGTAGTTATTGCAGCTTGCTTTGAATGTAAATCCAGCAAGTATATCGAAAGAATAAAGGTTGACTAACGTTTTTATCTTTCTTTGTGTAGTTTTAACAAAGTTGTTCAAGCAAATACCGACAGGGTGGGCATCTTGATCAGTCAATGTCATGAAGTTGTTAATTGAATCGTGGTAGCGTAACATTGATCATGTGTCAGTGATGTAGGCTACTGTAACATTATTCGCATGCCAGAGAGAACGTAACATTTGCAGCTTATCATAGAATGTAAAATGGTATTGTGTCATATTTGTCTGTTAGCCCAGGGCATAGGAACAGAAGTGAATCCTTAGCCTAGGTTTAAGCCTTAGCCCAGGGTTAACAAACTCTTGTGTGAACGCAGGCTAAGCTAACCCGGGGCCAGTCTTAGCCTGGAACAGTGCAATGTGCAAAGGCCTTATATTTTCCATCCCCCCACTGTAATGTACAAGGGATACTTTTTGCAGAAAAACTCTTCAGTTCCGCAGTGAATGTATTGTACGAAATACTTAGGAGAGTTTGTAAAATTACAAATATAATGTGAAATCATGGGGCACTGTGCTACATCCAGAAAAGCTATATTTTATTGTCCTTCTTTATCCCCGAATGCAACACAATATACCGTACATGGAATTCATATTGCCTCATTGGTTAGCAGCTAGTGGCTTTTATTAGGAGTCTGGCTAGTTACTGCATCTAAAATTATTCTGTTGACATGAACATTATAACAGACAGTTAAGGTATTAATAATTTGCCTTTTAGATATGGTGTTATGAATTCCAGCCTCAGTAGCTAATTTATCCACTGTTTTCATTTGTACAATGACTTGCTACTATAGGCAAATATTTAGTGGAATGCAATGTTGCCATGATTATTTAATTTAAAAAAACTACCTAGCAGAGTAAAAAAAAATGGCTAATGTTAGCGATAAATGCTATCGACGTTAGCTAGCTAGTAACGTTAGGTGAACTAATGCTAGTTTAGCTAGCTAGTAGCTAGTAACGTTAGCTAATTGAAATATATTTAACTAACCTCAGTTTAATATAACATTAGTCCTTTAAAAATCATTTTGGTGCCATGAACATTAACATACGGTTTAGCTAATAATAATCTGACCATTTAGAGATGGTGTCATGCTGTCAAGCCTTAGTAGCTAATCTATGCTCATGTAGCTAAGCTAATTCTGTTTTCATTTGTACAACGACTTGCTATAATGTAAGCAAATATTTAGTGGAATGCAACGTTGCCATGAATATTCAAAAATAATTGCTAGAAGAGCCTCAGTCAAGCTAGCGTTAGTTCACCTTAAATCATTCTGGTAACATGAACATTATAACCAATGATTCAGCTATTAAAAATGTGTCTTTGGTAGAGAGTGTGTTATGTGTTTAAGCCTCAGTAGATAATCCATTCTCAGTAGTTTAGTAATTTCTTTGTTTTCATTGGTTTCTACAGCTCCACTTCTAACTGAGGGGTAAATTTATCAATTGTACCTTTAAATTGTAGACATGGCAGTTAAATTAAAATGAAATCTGAGATGTAATTTAACAATAACACATGGGTACGTAGGGCTATATGCCCATGCCTTACCAAAGTCAACATATTTTTACAGTAAGAATAGGGAGGGCATTTTCCAAATAAATGAAAATCTGGAAAGTTATTGGTATTATTATTGCTACCTGTAATAGTCTTTTGATCATCGAAATTAAACAATTCTAAAAAAAATTGTTTGCTCAATCATTGATATATATATATATATATATATATATACACACACACACAGTATCTCACAAAAGTGAGTAAACCCCTCACATTTTTGTAAATATTTAATTATATATTTTCATGTGACAACACTGAAGAAATTACACTGCTACAATGTAAAGTAGTGAGTGTACAGCTTATATATCAGTGTAAATTTGCTGTCCCCTCAAAATAACACAACACACAGCCATTAATGTCTAAACCGCTGGCAACAGAAGTGAGTACACCCCTAAGTGAAAATGTCCAAATTGGGCCCAAAGTGTCAATATTTTGTGTGGCCACCATTATTTTCCAGCACTGTCTTAACCCTCTTGGGCATGGAGTTCACCAGAGTTCACAGGTTGCCACTGGAGTCCTCTTCCACTCCTCCATGACGACATCACAGAGCTGGTGGATGTTAGAGACCTTGCGCTCCTCCACCTTCCGTTTGAGGGTTTAGGTCTGGAGACATGCTTGGCTAGTTCATCACCTTTACCCTCAACTTCTTTAGCAAGGCAGTGGTCGTCTTGGAGGTGTGTTTGGGGTCGATATCATGTTGGAATACTGCCCTGCGGCCCAGTCTCCGAAGGGAGGGGATCATGCTCTGCTTCAGTATGTCACAGTACACATTGGCATTCACGGTTCCCTCAATGAACTGTAGCTCCCCAGTGCCGGCAGCAATCATGCAGCCCCAGACCATGACACTCCCACCACCATGCTTGACTGTAGGCAAGACACATTTCTCTTTGTACTCCTCACCTGGTTGCCGCCACACACGCTGGACACCATCTGAACCAAATAAATTTATCTTGGTTTCATCAGACCACAGGACATGGTTCCAGTAGTCCATGTCCTTAGTCTGCTTGTCATCAGCAGGCTTTCTTGTGCATCATCTTTAGAAGAGGCTTCCTTCTGGGACGATAGGCATGCAGACCAATTTGATGCAGTGTGCGGCGTATGGTCTGAGCACTGACAGGCTGACCCCCCACCCCTTCAACCTCTGCAGCAATGCTGGCAGCACTCATATGTCTATTTCCCAAAGACAACCTCTGGAAATGACGCTGAGCATGTGCACTCAACTTCTTTGGTCGACCATGGCGAGGCCTGTTCTGAGTGGAACCTGTCCTGTTAAACCTCTGTATGGTCTTGGCCACCATGCTGCAGCTCAGTTTCAGGGTCTTGGCAATCTTCTTATAGCCTAGGCCATCTTTATTGCCATGAGGTGCCATGTTGAACTTCCAGTGACCAGTATGAGGGAGTGTGAGAGCGAGAGCAACACCAAATTTAACACACCTGCTCCCCATTCACACCTGAGACCTTGTAACACTAACGAGTCACATGACACCGGGGAGGGAAAATGGCTAATTGAGCTCAATTTGCACATTTTCACTTAAGGATGTACTCACTTTTGTTGCCAGTGGTTTAGACATTAATGGCTGTGTGTTGAGTTATTGTGTGGGGACAGC
>JACXGI010000445.1:83859-138585 GCA_016801175.1 Esox masquinongy
ATATATATATATATATATATACACACACACATACATATATAGCTGTATACACAGCTCTGAACAAAATTAAGAGACCACTCCTAATTTTTCTTAAATCAGCATCTCTACATGTACGGCAGCCATTCCATTCCAGTGTCTGTTAAATTCCATCTCAGAAACACATCATTTTGCTTAATGAGGTACTGATTAGGTGATTACCTGAACCAAATCTTATTTAATGAGGAAAAGTATAAAAACCACTGCTGTGGTCATTACTATCCTCTTGCAATAGGACAAATTGGATGGCAAAAACAGTACAAGTAGTACCTCAAAGGTAATTTGAATAAAAAAATTATTCAGCATGACAAAAGAGTTGAAAAGAAGAGCTTTGAGTGTGGAAAAGAAGGGTTCAATTATGGCTTTACTGGCAGAGGGATTCAGTGAGCGTACGGTTGCTTCCATCCTGAAAAAGCGGTTCATAAGAACAAGGTCAAGCAACAGACATTGGGGACAATATAGCTACAGACTGGCAGAGGGCGAAAACGACTGTCCACTAACCGAGATGACCGTCAACTCATTCGAATGTCACTCAACAACCGTAGGATGACATCAAGTGAACTACAAAAAGAACAGCAGCTGGGGTGAAGTGCACAGCGGACGGTTCACAGTATGAATAGGAATCTTAAATATTATAAATATAAGCTTAATAGTGCCTATAAGTGGATACATTCAAATGTGCTAATGTACAGTGAATGTACATGGAAAGTAACCAGAGCATATGAAATGTTCATGTGATCAATAGATCAATGTTGCTAGTTGAGAAGCCTGATGGCCTGAGGGAAAATACTGTTTGTGAATCTGGAAGTGCGTGCCCTGATGCTCCGGTAACAGTGTGAACAGACCATAGCCTGGGTGGCTGTAGTCTTTTATGCTGTTCTGTGCTTTCCAAAAGCATTGTGTATGGTAGATGCCCTGCACGGAAGGGAGATGGCAGCTGATGATGCGCTCCGCTGACTTGTGATCAGCAGCAGAACAGCTGCCGTACCAGGCAGTAATGCAGCCTGAGAGAATGCTCTCAATGGTGTACCTGTAAAAGTTGGTGAGAGTTTTTGAAGTCAGAAACTCTTTCCACTTCAGCTCCATCGATGTGTGTGTGTGTGGGGGGGGTTTCCTGAAGTCCACAATAATTTCCTTAATCTTGCGTTGAGAGAGAGGTTGTTGTCCTGGCACCATATTGTCAAATCACTTACCTCCTCTCTGTATTCAGTCTCATCATTGTTGGAGATGAGAACCAGGATGGTGGTGTCAGCCGCAAACTTAAAGATGACATAAGAGTTGTGTGTGGCCACACAGTCATGCGTAAACAGGGAGTACAGGGAGTCTGATGCTCAGGGTCAGTGCAGAGGAGGTGAAGTTGCCCATTCTCACGACCTGGGGTCTACTCGTTAGGAAGTCCAGGATCCAGTTGCAAAGGGAGGTGTTAAGACCCAGGGTCCTAAGCTTGGGAACGAGCAATTGTGGGTTCGATTACTGGCTCAAAATGGCCAGAAACAAAGAACTGTCTTCTGAAAATAATTTTTCATCTATTCTCCTAGAAATTAAGGCTATTCCATGCGAGGAATTGCCAAGAAACTGAAGATCTCATACAATGCTGTGTACTACTCTCCTCACAGAACGGCACAAACTGGCTCTAAGCAGAATAGAAAGAGGAGTGGGAGGCCCTGGTGCACAACTGAGCAAGCGGACAAATTCATTAGAGTATCTAGTTTGAGAAAAAGACACCTCACAGGTCCTCAACTGGCAGCTTCATTAAATAGTACCCACAAAACACCAGTCACAATGTCAACTGTGCAGAGGCAACTCTGGAATGCTGGTCTTCTAGGCTGAGTTACCAAGAAAAAGCCATAACTCAGAATCGCCAATAAAAAGCAAATATTAAAATGGACAAAAGAACGAAGACACTGGACTGAGGAAGACTGGAAAAAGTGTTATGGACAGACGAATCAAGGGTTTGAGGTGTTCGGATCACAAAGAACAACATTCGTGAGACACAGACCAAATGAAAAGACGCCATCTGTCAAGCATGGGGGAGGCAATGTGATAGTCTGGGGATGCTTTGGTGGTGGTAAAATGGGTGTTCTGTACAGTGTAAAATGGATCTTGAAGGAAGGCTATCAGTCCATTTTGTACCACCACGCCATACCCTGCAGACAGCGCTTGATTGGAGCCAATTTCCTCCTACAACAGGACAAGGACCCAAAGCACAGCCCCAAACTATGCAAGAACTATTTAGGAGCACAATTAAGAAGCAGTTACACAAGCACACACACACATATACACACGCTTGCAAAAATATGCACGCACAATTGTTACAGCAGTTATATTGTTATTTAGACTAAGGTCTTTTTTGCCAAATATAATGACCTCTGTTTTATCTTTGTTTATTTGAAGGAAGTTGTGTGACATCAATTTATTCTCACACACGCAAGCACTCATTCCTGTTACTCAGTCCTCATACATCATTTAATATTTGGCAATGACTATTCATGGAAAACCACAACAAAATACATTATAAAGTAAACAATACAAATATAATATGTAATGCCAAATAGTGTATGTGTCTGTCGTGCTATCTGCTTATCTGTTTTTCAAATAGACTGATCAGCCATAACATTATGACCACCTGCCTAATATTGTGTAGGTCCCCCTTTTGCTGCCAAAACAGCCCTGACCTGTCGAGGCATGGGCTCCACTAGACCTCTTATGGTGTGCTGTGGTATCTGGCACCAAGACGCATATCTTTCCAGTCCTGTAAGTTGCGAGGTGGGGCCTCCATGGATCTTTTAGTGGACAAAAAATGTGCTTTTCTTTCAAAAACATGGACATTTAAGTAGTGTACATATGCATCACTGAAACACATAGCAATCTGAAATTGTTAAAAATGTATGTATTCATCTGGATATGCATTTTCAAAGACATCCAATTTCCTTTATTCTATCTTTTTTTACTTTCCAATAATTATTAAACTATAATTATGAGTAAAATGTGTGTATATTTAGTTGAACCATTCAATTTCTAAAGTTTGCACAAAAATATGCATGACATTTGATGAAATTGTTACATTATGTTTAGAAAATACCAACATAAAATGTTGAATGAATGATTAACAGGGTGGAAAGCCACAATAACAATAGTAATTTAACACAAAAAGTGTCTGTATATGCTGAAATGAATGCACACTGAGAAGGATGACTGGATCCAAGTGCAGAGCATAGGACATTTATTTGGGCGGTACATAGGTAAAGTTAGATCCAGAAATATTTGGACATGGACACAAGTTATGTTATTTTGGCTGTTCACCAAAATATATTCAATTTACAGTAAAATAATGAATATGGGCATAGAGTGCAGTCTCTCAGCTTTAATTTCAGGGTTTTCACATCCAAATTGGAGGAAGGGTTTAGGAATTACTCTTTAATATGTAGCCCCCTCTTTTTCAAGGGACCAAAAATAATTGGACAATTGACTCGCAAGCTGTTTCATGGACAGGTGTGGGCTATTTCTTTTGTTATTTCTTCATCAGTTAAGCAGGTAATCTCTTCTGGATGCTCTCCTGATCTGGAGCATCTTACGATTAAATGTCGCCCTTACTATCTACCCCGGGAGTTTACATCAGTCATTTTAACAGCTGTGCATATCCCCCCCCCCAAGCCAACGCTGGGGCTGCGCTCGATGAACTTTTTCAAGTTATTGATAGGCTTGAATGTTTACAACCGGAGGCTGTCTTTATTGTTGCTGGCGATTTTAACGGCGCCAATCCGAAGAAAGTCCTACCCAAGTTTCAAAAACACATCAACTTCCCGACACGCGGGAAAAACATTCTGGACAATGTCTACTCTCCATTTCCTCACGGATATAAGGCCCTCCCCCGTCCTGCTTTTGGCAAATCAGACCATGCGTCAATACTGTTGCTCCCTGCTTACAGGTAGAGGCTAAAACAAGAGAAGCCAGTGACAAGTTCCATTCAACGATGGACGGATGAATCGGACGCCGATTTACGTGACTGTTTCCTCACCACAGACTGGGAAATGTTCTGAGAGTCGTCTGGAGGCAATATCAGTGAATACACAGAGTCAGTGACTGGTTTTATTAGCAAATGTATTGATGACGTTGTACCACGTACAACTACAAAATAATTTCCTAATCAAAAACCGTGGGTCAACAGTGGTATCCGTGCCATGCTAAAGGCACGGACTGCAGCATTCAACTCCGGCAGCATGGACAATTATAATAAATCCCGGTATGATCTCAGAAAGGCAATTAAAACTGCAAAAAGTCAATACAAAGTAGAAACTCTCTACCAGGGCTTCAATACCAGGAACATGTGGAGTGGTCTGAGAAACATCACTGACTATAAAGGCAATACGGGTAGTGTGGGCGAAGTGTCGGCTTCTCTCCCAGAGGAACTGAACTCTTTCTATGCTCGCTTTGAGAACATCATCCCCGGCATGGATACTCAAATGGACCAGGACGGCTGCCCTTTCCAAATGACCAGGTCAGACGTCTGTAAAAAGCCCTAAAAAGGATTAACACCCGCAAGGCTCCTGAACCAGATAACATCTCAGGCCGTGTTCTCAAGGTCTGTGCTGACCAACTGCCTGATGTCTTTACTGATATCTTCAACCTATCGCTACATCAGTCAGTGGTCCCCACCTGCTTCAAAAAGTCCATAATTGTTCCTGTGCCAAAAAAGCAAAAAGTCCTCTGCATGAATGACTACCGCCCTGTAGCACTCACACCAATCATCATGAAGTGCTTTGAGTGGCTACTTAAAACACACATCACAGACTCCATGCCTGCAACACTTGACCTGCTACAGTTTGCCTACAGACAAAACAGATCCACAGAGGACACCATCGCTCTGACCCTCCACTCTGCACTCTCTCATCTGGACAAAAGGAACACATGTGAGAATGCTGTTCATTGACTATAGCTCAGCCTACAACACCACTGTGCCCCACTGGCAGTTAAGATCAGGGATCTGGGTCTCGACCCCACTATGTACAGATGGATCCTAAACTTCCTGACGGACAGACCCCAGGTGGTGCGGATGGGCAACGCCACCTCCTCTTCACTGACTCTCAGTACTGGTTCCCCTCAGGGCTGTGTGTTGAGCCCGCTCCTGTACTCTCTTCACCCACGACTGCCTGGCAACTCACGTATCCAACACCATCGTTAAGTTTGCTGACGACACCACCATCATAGGCCTGATCTCTGACAACGACGAGTCAGCCTATAGAGACGAAGTAAGGTCACTGACTTAGTGGTGTCAGGATAACAACCTCCAGCTCAATATCAGCAAAACGAAGGAGATGATTGCTGATTACAGGAATCAGCGGCGGGGAGACCACGCCCCCATACACATCAATGGGTCTGCAGTAGAGAGAGTTCACAACATCAGGTTCCTCGGGGTCAACATCAGTGATGACTTGACCTGGTCTCATCACTCTAACGTCGTGGTGAAGGAGGCCAGGAAACGTCTCTTCTTCCTACGCCGATTAAGGAGATTTGGCATGGATTCCAGGATACTCACCAACTTCTACAGATGCAAAATCGAGAGTATCCTCACCGGCTCGGTCACCGCCTGGTATGGCAGCTGCACCGCCCTCGACCGCAAAGCACTTCAGTGGGTGATTAAAACAGCAGAGAGCAACACAAGGTCTGACCTGCCATCCCTGCAAGATCTCTACACAGAGAGGTGTAGGAGGAGGAGCAAACAGATCATTACAGATCCCAGCCACCCATGCCACGGACTGTTTACCAAGCTGCCGTCAGGCAGAAGGTACAGGAGTATTCAGTCCAAAACAAACAGGCTACGGGACAACTTCTTTCCACAGGCTGTAAGGCTGCTCAACTCGGGATCCCCTCTTCCCTTCCATCCATAGTCCATGCACACCTGTCACTTTATATCATGCACATCTGCCACTTATATCATGCACACCTGTCACTTTTACATTGCACTACGGTTGTATAGTTGTATAGTTATTATTATTGATGTGTGTTTTTGTATAGTGTTATCACTGATTGATTGTGTTATCTTAATTTTTTAAATTATAATTACTGTTACTTTTTAACTTTTAACTGCACTGTCGGGAGTTGGAAAACCAAGCATTTCATTGCCGTAACTTGTTATTGCAGATGGCAAATAAACCTTTTGAACTTTTGAACTTGAACTTGTAAAATTTGTCCAATTTCATTTGAGCCCCTGAATTAAGGAGATTTTGTATGAAAATGGTAGCAGTTTCTAAATGTTTCATATGATATTTTTGTTCAACACCTTGAATTAAAGCTGAAAGTTTGCACTTCATTTGCATCTGGGTTGTTTCATTTCAAATCCATTGTGGTGGCGTGCAGAGCCAAAATTATGAAAATTGTGTCAGTGTCCAAATATTTCCAGACCTAACTGTATATCAAGGGACAGGCTGGCACAATGTTTAAGGGCAGGCAGTTGGTAGGTTGGTAACCGGGTATCAAAGAAGACCAGAAGCCGAAGTACAGAAGGGGATAATCCAGAGAGGCGGTCAAACAGGCAGGCAAGGGTCGGGATACTAAAATAGACTTTCAAACTATTCTAAGACAAAAGAGAATACTTAACAAACAGGCTTAGTAGAGTTGCAATCTCACAAACAGTACCTCATAAGGACAGGGTGTTAATAACCAGGCTAAATAGTGGCTGCCACAGGAGGAGGGAGAGCACAGGTGAGTGCTATTTAGGTGATTAGTACTCAGGTGATAGGGATCTGCTGTGAGGGGTGCATTCAGGGGATTTAGATCTGCTGTGAAGAGTTTGTTCACCAGCTTATTTGGTTGGAAGGTCGAGGATGAGTGGTGGAGGCAGATCTTACATATGCATGAAACATTAACGTAGTATGTAAGTACCAATAAATACTGACATTAGTCATTCATTTTGTATACAACCTATACAACCTTGTTTTAGGAAATGTTCCTTAGCCCATGCAGTGATTTCCACTACAGAATCGTGTCTGTTTTTAATGCAGTGCCGCCTGAGGGCCCAAAGATCATGGCCACCTGTAATGAATGAGTCAAGGCGGAAGTAGGCTGGTTCCAGACGCGGAGCATGAGTGGATTTATTGTAGAATGAACACCAGACAAGGGCGAGGCAAAAGGCACAGTCAGACAGGCAACGGTCAAAACCGAAGGTCCAAAACAAGGAGAGGCAAAACGATACAGAATCACACGGCTAGGACGGAGTTGAGAAGATAACAAGGCTGGGTTCAATCACGGGAGATCAAAACAATAGTAGCACTCAGAAAAACCAAAGGCTCAGTATGAATGACGAAAGACAAACAATACCTCACAAGGGCTAGGGAGAACTGAACTGAACTAAATAGGGACACAAACCAAACACAGGTGGGGACACAATTGATCAGAATGAGGGTGATTGGGATCTGATGACTGGGGTGTGTTCAGGCATAGTGGAGCGTGAGGTGCGTTCATGAATGCGGGAGCATTCCTGTTGTGGTTCCAAGCCGGCGGAGGGTGTCACACCATCCAGTATTGGTTTTCGGCCTTGTCTCTTGCATACAGAGATTTCTCCGGATTCTCTGAATTTTTTAATGATATTATGCACCGTAAATGCAATTTTACATTGAGAAACGTTATTCTTAAATGGTTGCACTATTTGCCCGCGCAGTCTTTCACAGTGGTGAAACCCTCCCCATCCTCACTTCTGACAGACCCATTCTCTCTGGAATGATCTTTTAATACCCAATTATGTTACTGACCTGTTGCCATTTCACCCAATTAGTTGTGTGATATTCCACTAGGTTTAGTTTTTTAACATTACACAACTTTTCCAGTCTTTTGTTGCCTCTGTCCCAAATTTTTTGAATTGTGTTGCTGGCATCAAATTCAAAGTGGGCATATTTTTCAAGAAACAATAACATTTCTCAGTTCTAATATTTGACATATTGTATTTGTACTATTTTCTATTGAATATAGGGTTTAAACGATTTGCACATCATTGCATTCTGTTTTTATATACATTTTATGCAGCATCCTAACTTTTTTGGAAACAGGGTTGTATTTTGTAACAATGTGCACACCCTGTTAGGGAAATGTTCCACCCTGGCAAAAACACCTAAATTCACTAATGAAAATTGTTCAAATTGCATGTAATTCCCTTTCAAAATCGATATATTTGTATTTTTAAGAGAAATAACACCTGGTGGCTGCTGTCATATTAACAAACTCTTATATCCTTTTACACTGTTTTAAAACAAATTACATTTTTCTGGGGACAGAAATGGCATCGCATAGTAAGAATACTCAGTAACACTTTACAATAAGGGTGCATTAATTGACATTAGTTAATGATTGAGTAAATATTAACAAACATGAGTTACAGGGTCTTAATAAACATGTATTCATCTTTGTTAATATTAACTAAGGCAATTATACATGTATAGTATTAATGTTAGTTAATGTATTAGTTAAAATGTATTAACATTTACTACATTCATTTAATTAGTGATTATTCCTGTTTATTCCTGTTGAAGTAAACATCTATACATACATTAACTAGATTGTATTTTACCTTTTTTCAGACTGCGCATTTAAATTACTTGCTCATCTTCCAGTGTTACACCTTCCTCTTGAGAACAGGTTGAGAACAGAGGACAAACTTGAATGTCCTCATCTTTGAGTTACTCCTATACCTAATAGATGCTTGTGTGCACATACGGTACAATTACTAAATAACGTTCAATCAATCAATCAAATGTATTTATAAAGCACTTTTTACATCAGCAGTTGTCACAAATGCTTTTACAAAACACCCGGCCTTAAACCCCAAGGAGCAAACAACAACAGTGTTGAATTTTAGTGGCTAGGAAAAACTCCCTAAGAAGGCCGAAATTTAGGAAGAAACCTAGAGAGGAACCAGGCTCAGAGGGGTGACCAGTCCTCTTCTGGCTGTGCCGGGTGAACATATTAAGAGTGCAAATTGTAATAATTAATAAATGCATGTGGGCTGAGTCCAGAGTCTATTTAAACCTAGTCCAGGTCGGAAGCATGACCAGATGGACAAGGACAGGGACAACGCTGGGGGGTGGTCAGCAGAGTGGCAGCTGAAATCGTCAGGTATCGTCTTGATCTGCAACACAACCAGGAGGACTATGGACAGGGACAGCAACGAGTCTTTCAAGCCTGGTACTCCGGAGGTGTGGGCCAAGACCTCATGTCCTCCTAAGTTTCAAACAGGGCAGGAGACAGGGAACATTTAGAAAATGCATTCCTTAGATCTACAAGGATTTATATGCCACCTCGTTTGAGGTGGCATGGCACATGGTACATTCATGAATGACATTGATACAATAACTATCAATATAGGTGATGATAACTGACTTTTTCGGCAAGTGAAACGATGAGAGAATCGTGGAAACCTCTCCTCTTTTACTGCGCAAGGGGTTGTGGTCTATATTACCCCAAAAAGCATGCACAGATGCATACTTCGAAAATCCACCAGAAATAGTAGACAGAAATAGGGAACTTTTGGCATACTATTTTCAGTGTACTATGGATTGAGACATACTTATCTTCTCGCATTAATGCACATTATGGCTAACATTCTAGTATCTGTGTAATGCTGTGGATCTCCTTTTTTGCACCTGTATTGTCACTGTGCATAGTGACAATACATTTTGGTCTTATCTTCTCCTGACTCTTTCCCGTTCTTTTTTGCCGGACCGCGTAAGCGGAGCCGGCCAGGAAGAGCGAATGTCTCTTACTGAGTGAGTGAGGGAGTGAGTACAACTTGTTAAATAGCGTAGTGGTTAGAGAAGCGGACCTGTAAACTATAGATCCCAAGTTTGTATCTCCTCGCAGGCGAAGCGATGTACGCATTATGAATTATTCTGTATAGATGAAAACTTCGCTGACTAAAACCTTCAGTATCTACATTATTGTAAGCCTGAAATAAAACAGTTTACGGTTATATTGCGACTGTTTCTGGTGGATTATGCATGCGTATGAAGTATGCATGCGTTTTGGGACAGGATAGACAAACACATTTGCTGGCTACAACATACATTTGTTATGTTATAGTAAGCCTTAACTTAAACTGTATATGGTTATATTGCGACTGTTTCTGGCATGGAAAAGTTCATCTTCAGTCTCGCTAGCAATTGCTCAATTCTTATGATTATTCCTAGGAAGTTAGTAGATACTAGTAAGCCTATTACTGGCTAATAAGCTGTTAAAACGGCCACTGGCAAAAGCAATACAGTTCGTAGACGCTATGGTGGAGGTAAACTTAAAAGAAACATTAGTCAGTTTAACACAATCCTCAATGGAGTCTAGTGACTGCTGAAACGTGTAATGCCGTGTCGTAGTGGTTAAAGACAGTGACTCTCACGTGGAAGACCTAAGTTCGAATCTATTAAGAGCAACGACATTTACTAATTATTTCTGGTAGATTCCACGATTCTGTCGTTATCTGTGTTATCGTTGCCTTTATTGATAGTTATTGTATAAATGTCATTCACGATTGAAAGAAAAAAGTATGTTTTTTGCCATGAAAGAAAATCATACGTTCTTATGCCATGAAATGAAATAGCTTTGGCAGACTCGCTAGCAATTGCTCAATTCTTATGACTATTGCAGTAAGTTAGTAGATACCGGTAAAGCTTATTACTGGCTAATACGCTGTTAAAACGGCCAGTGGCAAACGCCATACATAGACGCTATTTGTGGTGGAAGTAAACTTATTAAGAAAGGTTAGTCAGTGTAACTGTATCAATGTCATTCATGAATGGCCAATTAACTATTAAAACGGCCGGTGGCAAAAGAGCAAATGTGCAGCTCTGTGGTGTAGTGGATAACGACACAGCCTTTCACGTGGGCGACCCAGGTTTGAATCTCGAGATGGCAACACTTTCTATTGCGGGCCGGCTGAACTAGGCTTGCCTGGTTTTTTGTTCCTATCTTTAATATCTCTCTCCCTCTCTGTCACAACACACACACATACACGCGCACACAGAAAAGAGTGAGAGCAAATTCTGCAGCTTTAATAAAAGTATTTTTGCTAACAGATCCCTCTGTATGTATTTCATTATAGATAATGAGTTTGTGTGATTGTACTGTATAACTTTGGTGGTGTTTAGGTGTAATTTTGTTATGAATATGAATTGCAAATAAGCTCTATTGAAAGAAAAAGAAATCTGGACCTCACTAATTTCTAAACCCTGGCTGCGGTCCTAAATAAATGTATTACTAAAGTTTGTGGGTCATTCATTTGCATGACTTAATAGTAGCAAACCATCAATTAAAAGCAATTGTGACCCTTAATGTAAAGTGACCCTTATGTTCTCAACCGTTTTGGGCCAGCACCCCCCCTATCCATTATCCAGGTCCCTTACCCCCATCAAATAAGATATAGGCCAATTGCCCTGAATATTATTGATTATTATTATTATTGTTTTGATTATTATTAGTTGTTATTTTTATTGTTGTTACTATTGTTATTATCAAAAATCATCAATAAAACACATCACTGAATGACAAACAACAGATTTATTAGTTTCCCAGGGAAACAAACAGCAGGCAATCAGAAACGGCTAACAATTTAACATTGAAATCTTAATTAAACAACTGCCAGGGTTGGGTAGGTTACTTTTTAATTGTAATCCGTTACAGTTACAAGTTACCTGTCCACATTTGTAATCAGTAATGTAACTTTTTGATTACTCAAACTCAGTAATGTAATCTGATTACTTTGATATTAAGAGGCATTAGAAAACAAATAGGAATAGCCTATAACCAATTGAACACCTTTTGCAGGATCAATCAATGTTAGAGTTTACATACCTGGCCAAAAACGGAATTAGCATTTTACCTTATGGGCTATGTACAGGGCCTTTGAAAAGGGTTTCTAAACAATTGCTTTCTACTTCAATATAATTGGGCTACATCTCCACATTACAAGCTAAAGGTCTGTCAGATAATCAGTCATCCCAATTAATCCAATAACCCTCAATCTTCCAGAAGCTGACTTTTTATCTGAACATAACCCAAAATCTAAGGATGTGTTAGCCTATTCTGTTATTTGTGTTTTATTCATGTTTTTAATTGCTTCAAAACATTGTTGAAAAATAAATAGCAATTTCTCGAAAAGGGTATTGACATTGTTGTAGCCTATATAAAAATCAAGATATCCGTAGCTTTTCACATGTACATTAAATCTGCAGTAGTATGACGTTTTGCTCCACAACCAACAACATTTTCAAAACGTTGCAGAAACCCCAGGCACGCGAATGCACGTAAATACGTTTTACCTGCGCGAACGTAACCTGCGATTATTAGATCCACCAGCGATGGATTTTCAAAACGCGAATGAAGGAAATAAACTGTGATCATACACCTGCACTCTTAGCTTAAAGTCAATGTCGTCAGCAGGCAATGATAACCAATAAAACATTTCTGAGATGCAAAGCAAGCAGAATCGCATGGACAGAGTTACCTGTATGGACAGAGTTGAGATGGCTGCGTCAAATGCAAATCATCATCTTTCGGCAGTGCTTCCCAACACACCTTTTCTCCTCAAATATTGTGGGAATTATATTCCATATTATGTTTTATCTTGAATGCAGCGCCATGTTACAGCTATCAAACAAATAGTTGTTTAATATTCTAAACAATTCCTGTCTGATTTGTTCAAGTGGAAGTCTTCCTGGCTTTGTTGTTCAGTGCATTTGACAAATAAACCTTGAAAAAGATATAACACCAGGTAGGCCTATCGCCTATCATTGTTCTGAGAAAGATGCGTCGATAGTAGATAACTAAATCACATTTAATATGGGTCGGCTAATATTATCGTAGATATACTCAGTTTTTATCACCCATCCTACCAACCAAAACCGGAGAAAATTAAACTAGCGCTTCATCTGTCACTAATCTGGTTATGCGCGCCCACCTTTGCGCGCATGATGATCACATACACAACAACTGAGGCGTGCAATTGTTATTTTGGTTCAAATAACTATGTTTTTAAAACATTAAATAAAAATCAAACAAGCAATGTGTCAATTATTTCGCGCACCTATTGATATCTTGATTTTTTTTTTCAGTTGAAGTAATCCAAAATCAGTTGAAGTAATCATCCATTTTTTCAAAAGTATCTGTAATCCGATTACAATATTTTAGCTGGTAACGTAACGGATTATAGTTACTGTTTTTTTTGTAATCCATGGGTTTTTGGTGCTGGGTTGGGTAAGTATTGCTGAATATGAGGCCAGATTTTTCTGTGGCATATATTGTTACTGAGGGGCGGTATTTTGTGGTAGGTTGTTGCAGCAAACATCAGAGGAGCGGGTTGTCATTATGGAAAGCATGGCTGAGAGGTCGAGGGGGAACAGCAGCAGAGTTGTATAGTTTTACTGCAATATGGCATTTTGTACAGTACATTCTCAGAGAAGCACACACAAAAATTACATTCTCAGAGCAGCACTTATGTTTGTGCACTTTGTCACCAGGGTGTGCGTGTGAAAGAGTGTGTGTGAGTACATAACAGCTTTTTATAGGCTGAAGTTACCCTATGGGTTTTGTTGTTATGCTATGAAGCAGTATGGCTGACTTGAGGAGAGTTTTTAAAAAAGTGAACCCTTGGAAGTCACCAGGGCCAGATGGCATTCCAGGCCGTGTCCTCTGGAGGTGCACTGACCAACTAGCGGAGGTTTTCACCTCTATATTCAACGTCTACCTGTCTCTGTCTGTAGTCCCCTCACCATCATGAAGTGCTTTGAGTGGCTGGTGAGAACCCATCTCAATCTGCTCCACCCTTCCTGACACCTTAGACCCCTTTCAATTTGTATACCGCCCCAATAGATCTACAGACGATGCCATCGCTCTGATGACACACACTGCCCTCTCCCACTGGAAAAAGGCAACACATACGGGAGGATGTGCTGTTTGTGGACTACAGCTCTGCATTCAACACTATTGTGCCCGCCAAGCTTGTTCCTAAGCTCAGGAACCTGGGACTTAACACCTCCCTCTGCAATTGGATCCTGGACTTCCTGACGAGCAGACCCCTGGTGGTGAGAATAGGCAACCTCGCCTCCTCTACACTGACTCTGAGCACTGGAGCCACACAGGGCTTCGTACTCAGTCCCATCCTGTACTCCTTGTTCACGCATGACTGCGTGGCCACACATACATTTGCGGACGACACTACCATCCTGGGTCTCATATCCAACAATGATGAGACCGCTTACAGAGAGGAGCTAAGGAACCTGGCTACATGGTGCCAGGACAACAACCTCTCTCTCAAAGTCTCTAAGACTAAAGAAATGATCGTCATGCCCCCATACACATCGATGGAGCTGAAGTGGATAGAGTCAATACCGAATTGAAGTTACTCGGTCTGTTCATCAAAGATGACCTCACTTGGTCCAGACAAGCAAGCTCAGCAGTGAAAACTGCCCCAAAATGAAGATACTTCTTATGAGACTGAAGAAATTTGGCAGGTCTGTAAAAACTCTCACCAACTTCTACAGGTGCACCACTGAAAGCATCCTCTCAGGCTGCATTACTGCCTGGTTCGGCAGCTGCTCCGCTGCAGACCGCAAGCCCTTCCAGAGGGTGGTAAAGTCTGCGGAGCACATCATCGGCTGGCATCTCCCCTCCGTGCAAGGCATCTACCAAACACAATGCCTGAGGAAACCACAGAACATCATCAAAGATGACAGCCACCCAGGCTATGGTCTGTTCACACTGCTGCCGTCTGGTAGACGCTACCAGAGCATCGGAGCACGCACTTCCAGACTCAAAAAACTTTTTTTTCCCTCAGGCCATAGGGCTCCTCAACCAGTAACACTGATCCATGATCATACTGATCACACACAAACATTCCAGATGCTCTGATGTCCTTTCAGGTACTTTTAATGGGCATTAGTATATTCCTTTGCATGTACCATTCATAAGCATATTAAACTCATAGGTATCTACAGTTGGGCTCATAAGTTTGCATAACCTGGCAGA
Organism: Esox masquinongy; assembly: GCA_016801175.1. NCBI lineage: Eukaryota > Metazoa > Chordata > Actinopteri > Esociformes > Esocidae > Esox > Esox masquinongy. The sequence continues at coordinate 98,896 of JACXGI010000445.1, forward strand.
AATTGTGAAATTACAGCATTGATTTTAAAAATATGACTGATCATGCTAAAAAAATGTATTTTATTTAATGATAGTGATCATATGAAGCCATTTATTATCACATAGTCGTTTGACTCCTTTTTAAATCATGATGATAACAGAAATCACCCAAACGGCCCTGATCAAAAGTTTACATACCCTTGAATGTTTGGCCTTGATACAGACACACAAGGTGACACACACAGGTGAAAATGGCAATTAAAGGTGAATTTCTTACACCTGTGGCTTTTTAAATTGCTATTAGTGTCTGTGTATAAATAGGCAATGAGTTTGTTAGCTCTCACGTGGATGCACTGAGCAGGCTAGATACTGAGCCATGGGGAGCAGAAAAGAACTGTCAAAAAACCTACGTAACAATGTAATGGAATTTTATAAAGATGGAAAAGGATCTTAAAAGATATCCAAAGCCTTGCAAATGCCAGTCACTTGCATACTGTTCAGTCACTTATTAAGAAGTGGAAAATTCGGGGATCTCTTGATACCAAGCCAAGGTCAGGTAGACCAAGAAAGATTTCAGCAAAAACTGCCAGAAGATTTGTTCGGGATACAAAGAAAAACCCACAGGAAACCTCAGGAAAAATACAGGCTGCTCTGGAAAAAGAAGGTGTGGTTATTTCAAGGAGCACAATACGACGATACTTGAACAAAAATGAGTTACATGGTCAAGTTGCCAGAAAGAAGCCTTTACTGCACCAATGCCACAAAAAAGCCAGGTTATAATATGCCCGACAACACCTTGACACACCTCACAGCTTCTGGCACACTGTAATTTGGAGTGACGAGACCAAAATAGAGCTTTATGGCCACAACCATAAGCGCTATGTTTGGAGAGGGGTCAACAAGGCCTATAGTGAACAGAATACCATCCCCACTATGAAGCATGGTGGTGGCTCACTGATGTTTCGGGGGTGTGTGAGCTCTAAAGGCTCAGGGAATCTTGTGAAATTGATGGCAAGATGAACGCAGCATGTTATCAGAAAATACTGGCAGAATTTGCATTCTTCTGCACGAAAGCTGCGCATGGGACGCTCTTGGACTTTCCAGCACGACAATGACCCTAAGCACAAGGCCAAGTTGACCCTCCAGTGGTTACAGCAGAAAAAGTTGAAGGTTCTGGAGTGGCCATCACAGTCTCCTGACCTTAATATCATCGTGCCACTCTGGGGAGATCTCAAATGTGCAGTTAATGCTAGATGACCAAAGACTTTGCATGACCTGGAGGCATTTTTCCAAGACGAATGGGCAGCTATACCACCTGCAAGAATTCGGGGCCTCATAGACAACTATTACAAAAGACTGCACGCTGTCATTGATGCTAAAGGGGGCAATACACAGTATTACGAACTAAGGGTATGCAGACTTTTGAACAGGGGTCAGTTCATTTTTTTCTTTGTTGCCATGTTTTGTGTTATGATTGTGCCATTCTGTTATGACCTACAGTTGAATGTGAATCCCATAAGAAATAAAAGATGTCTTTTGCTTGCTCACTCATGTTTTCTTTACAAATGGTACATATATTACCAATTCTCCATGGGTATGCAAACTTTTGAGCACAACTGTATAATACTCAATGCTTCTTCCATACTGTTCATACTCCCCATCCTACTCTTTCAAAATTGATGCTAGTTTACATTTTTTATGTATATTATTGCCATACTTGCCATTTCTATAACATTCAATACAACTACCAATATTGCTGCTAGTTTACAGTACTCTTTTTAAACTGCTGCTATGTACAGAGTTATGCATATTATTGCTTTATCCTCTTGCTATATTTTTCCTGTGTGTAAATCTTTCTTCTTAAATTCTCACTAAGTAGTTTTAGTGTGCTATGCCACCATTCATAAGCTTATTGCACTCATATGTATCTATAATATTCAATAACTCTACCAATTGCTGCTAGTTTACACTGTTATGTATATTAATGCCATACTTGCCAAATCTAAATGTTCATCTACTACCCAGATTGCTGCTATATCAATAATACTACCCAGATTTCTGCTTACAGTACTCTTTTTGCGGGACCACATAAGCGGAGCCGGCTAAGAAGAGTGAATGTCTCTTACTGAGTAACTGAATGACTACCCCTTGTTAAATAGCGTAGTGGTTAAAGAAGCGGACTTGTGAACTGTAGGTCCTGAGTTCGTATCTCCTCGCAGGCGAAGCGAAGTACGCACTGTGAATTATTCCGTATTGACGAAAACTTCGCTGGCTAAAACCGAAACCTAAAATTGTTTACAGTGATACTGCGACTGTTTCTGGCATGGAGAAGTTCATCTTCAGTCTCGCTAGCAATTGCTAAATCCTTATGATTATTCCTAAGATGTTAGTAGATACCAGTAAGCCTATTACTGGCTAATAAACTGTTCAACCAGCCAGTGGCAAAAGCTAACAGCTCATAGACGCTATTTCTGGTGGAGGTAAACTTAATAAGAAACGTTAGTCAGTTTAACACAATGCTCAATAGTGTTTAGCGACTGGTGAAATGCGTAATGCCGTGGCGTTATGGTTAAAGACAGTTCCTCTCACATGGAAGGCTCAAGTTCAAATCTATTGTGAACAATGACATTCATTTATTTCCACGATTCTCTCGTCTTTTCACTTGATGAAAAAGTTAGTTACTGTCACCTTTCTTGATAGTTATTGTATCAATGTCATTCATGAATGAAAGAAAAAGTATGTTGTTAAGCCATGAAAGAGAAAAATACGTTCTTATGCCATGAAATGAAATAGGTTTGGCAGACTCGCTAGCAATCGCTCAATTCCTATGACTATTCCAGTAAGTTAGTAGATACTGGTAAAGCCTGTTACTGGCTAATAAGCTGTTAAAACGGCCAGTGGCAAAAGAGGATTTGTTCAGGATAGAGGCTATACTGACACACGTTCAATGTAGAGCTCTGTGGTGTAGTGGTTAGCGATACAACCTTTCACAAGAGCGACCCGGGATCGAATCTCGAGAGGGCAATACTTTCTATTGCGGTCCGGCTGAACTAGGCTTGCCTGGTTTCTTGTTTTAAACTGCTTCCAGTGTACAGTGTCATGTATATTGTTGCTTTATTTTATTATTATTTTCTGTCCAGCTATATTTTTACTTGTATACTCTTCTTCTTAACTCTCACTATAATTGTCTGGTGCCATGTCACAAGAATTTCATTGGTCAGGATGACACTGTGTTGTTGTTGTGTATGTGACAAATAAACCTTGAAGCTTGTATAGTCTCACATACAGGCTACACTTGTTGTGAGGGGAAAGACCATTACTAAAATCTACAAACCAGGTGAAGAGAGGGTGTGTATGTAGACAGCTGTGTGTCATTGCATGTTCTTTCTATGTTTATCCAAAGTGCCTGAAACGGGTCTGAAACGAGAGGATGCCTGTAAAGGAAAGACTATAGACACTTGAGCAGTGGTTGGTTTGTGTTTCCGTCTTTAAAAAAAAATGTTGTCAACAGACACTGTGCACTACTTTCAATGGGCCCTGGTTGGATGTTTTGCACTACATAAGGATAAGTGTGCTATTTGTGATAAGAATGTTGACGCTAGGCCTTTGTTTCTTAATCCTGAGGGGTATACCACGAAGCGAGGTAACAGGCTTATTGAGGTAACTTCAGGAGTAACGTCGGGTGTAACGTCCCTATCAACCCATACTGCGAAAGGTGAATACGTTTTACCCGGGGTATGCTGCCATGGCAATTTACGCTGCATCTCTAAACTGCTCTGAGCAGATTATCTTCATGGTTAACTCGATGTTACCCAACGTAAACACCGCTCTTCCGCCCACAAAAAGACCGGCACATTTGGAAGACCAAATCGACATTGCCGCACGGATTGTGAGAGGCTCACTCTGCAGGGCAAGGGTGTTTAAAGACCGTGTAACTCCTTTTTGTTTACCCCAAGGCCGTAATTATAATATACTTCGGGGGGGACACATCCTCCAAATATTCAAATATGCTCAAAATGACCCCCCCAATATATTGATATAAAAAATATTGATAAAATAAAAATGTGCTATGCTACGACAGACAACCACTCACCGCCGTCCAAAATAATTATAACAAATGTAATCATAATCATAACTAAACTCAACAAATTGCCATTATTACTACAATTAGTATTATGGTGTACTGCAGTTCTGCGTGTGGTTTGTCCAAGTGGTGTTGCCGTACCCCAGCAGAAGCCGTTGCTCGAGTGCTGTTAGTAGCCTAGGTAAAGTCAATAAATGTCAATAAAGTCAATAAACACTGTACTGTCTCTCTATTTCATTATTTTCATTGTATTAAAAAGTTGAAAACTAAAATGTAATATGTGTTACAAAGGCAATATTACTGTCGATTGTGATAGTTTTAACAACAATGTTAATACGTCATTTTGTGCTGGAACTGTAGCCTAATTGTGGAAATAAATAATATTTTGCTAAAAAGTGTCAGTAATTGTATGTGGAAACAAATGTTTTTGGTGAAAACGGGCCGATTTGCTAGTGCTAATCAATCAACCATCACTAATGTTAGCTATCATAGATAAGTTAACCTGGAAAGTTAATTAGCCACCCATTCACCTAGCGACCAACAATGGTGCCCACGGGTTTATTAAACTAACGTTAATGTCTTTATTTCGTTAAATTTGTCAGAAAGTCTGTGTAAAGTGTCAGTCATTTATGTTGCGCTGCATGTGTAATTTATGTAGACAGTAGTAGCTTTCATTTATTGCATACTCAGATAGTATACTGTATAGCTTTACTTGTTTATGATAAATAGCATTATTAATGTTTGTTTGATTAAAGTGCAAGCAGATTGATTACAGTCGGCTTTCATTCACAGTGATTGTCATTATGAGCAAGAGGAAGGGTGGCAGTGACTTTCGTCCGTTTTTTGGGCAACCTCAGAAAAGTTGAGAGCAGTGAGAATATGAGTGCAAGTCAGATGACAGAACTACACAGAACTACAAGAGATTAGTCTATGTTTCTTGATATAATAATCATTGCCGTGATCGTCACGTGACGTCGGGGAGGTCGCGGTATATCTTAAGGCTATCCTCCACCTGAACCAGGCGCAGACAGTTTGCGCCAGGCGATCAGTGGCAACATCTGTGGTCGGACATCGACACCTTGGCTGTCTCTGTCTTCCCTGCGCGATTCTGATCGCACACCCCACCTCAACGCATCGTTGTCCTAGGAGGGTTTATTCGGCGACGCCGTCCACACTGCCATCGCCTCTTTTAAGAAGGCCGACGAGGGATGGAAGGAACTCGCTCGTCACCTCCCTCTGGATGGCCGTGTTTCTTCTTCAGCTTCACGACCTTCCTCTGCACATCGCCCGGGCTCCTCTGCTAAAAGACCACAGCGCCGCCAAGCTTCTGCTGCCGCCTCAACTGCTGCCCCGGCCCCTCCTCCTCCTCCGGCTACTGTGGCTCCTGTTCCTCCTGCCGTTCAGCGCAGGCAGTACGCCCCCAAATTCGCCACTCCGTGGCCAACTAAGAAGCCCAGACCATCCTGACTAGGCGTGGAGCGGTCTGTGGGTGGCGCCGTCGCCCTCACGGCTCCTGCGTCTCTCTCCCACCTCAAGGTACCGGCCGAGTCTGACGGCGTCGCAGATTCGGTCCACCAAACCTTTTTCTTTAATAAAAAGGCTGAACGGTGCTTTGTTGTAAGTTGTGCTTTTGTACAGGCTCAGGCGGTGTCTGAGTCTGTTAAACCACTTGTACCTTTTGCATGCCCTAGTTTGCCTCCATCGGCGGCTATTAGAGACTCAGCAAGCGTTCTCTCTGTCTCTATGCCTGCCCCGTTGGATATGAGCAGTGGCGCAGTGCGCGGCTTCTCCCTCACTCTCACCCTGTAGCCTGCAGGTTTTCTAACAATTACGCTTGTGCACGCTCTATTCCCTTTCCCTTTCAGTGTAGTGGTAAGAGCTGTGTTGGCAATGTACAGGTTAGCGGGTTTTCTCAGGGAGTTATAGGTATAACTACTCTATCCTCTCAACCCACCATCTCCCATAGACTTAAGCGCCGGCTAGCGGGTTCAGATACGTCTCTCACTCTGCTGCAGGCCAGTCTCGAGTGTACTCGCTCTAAGAGTGCAGCCCGGCATTGCCATGGCGACGATCATTCACCTTCAGCGAAACATCTGCATATGCAAATGCGGGCTCCTCTCTTTCCCACCATTCGCGGGCTACCGAGCATTCTGAGATTTCACAGGAGGTTATAGACATAACCGTTGTGGCTTCTCAATCCGCTCGCTATGACAGGCTCAAACACCAGGTAACGTCGTCAGCTCTTACCCCCGTCTTGCTACCTGTTCTCACTGAGTCCCCGATCTCTGCCGGCGCTGCTCGGTGTTCCCATGGCAACACGTCCCCACCTAGGGTGCAACGTCCGTGTATGCAAAAGCCAGGTTCCTCTCTCCCTCAGATTCCTATGAGTGAGAGCACTGAACCTGTTGTACAGCGGGATGTCTTAATGGTTAGCGCTCTCGTTCCGTGGACCCGAGTTCGCCTCCTGGCCCAGCTCCTCTTTCTTCTCATCCTTTTCTCTCTCTGCCCTCCTTGGGCCATGTCTCTTCCTCTTCGGGTGAGCTTGGGGGCGGTAGGGGCAGAGAGGGAATTCGAGCTTTTCATGACCAACGCCCCCCAACTACAAGCTCTTCCTCTCTCAGAGCGTTATTGGGAGTGGCGTCATCACTGTACTATCCAAACGGCCGTTCCGTATGCTCACCACTACTCGCCTGTTGGAAGCCTTCCTACCAGGAGATTTCTGTGCGAACATAGACCTCAAGGATGCTTACTTCCATGTCCCAATCGTTCACAGGCACAGGACGTTTTTCCGATTTACCTTTCAGGGCAAGGTCTACGAGTATACGAGGATTCCATTTGGTTATGCTCTGGCTCCGCGCACCTTCTCCAAATGCTTGGAGACGGCACTGGAGCCCCTACGCAAGGGAAGGCATCAGGATTTTAGCCTATCTAGACGATCTCCTGATTTTAGCCCTGTTCCTGGAGCTGGCCAAGAGTACACGCTTTCCGACTGGTGTCCCTTCTCATGCGATTAGGGCTCGCTGTGAATTGAAAAAAGAGCACTCCGAGACCAGCCCAGCAGGTTTCTTACCTGGATCTGGTCATGGACACGCGCACAATGAGAGCGAGCATTTCGGACGCTCTGGCTCTCGATTTGCTCTCTGCCCTCATCCTGAGCCGCCTGCCCTGCAGGCATTCGGTTCGGGCCGTCATGTCCCTCTTGGGCATGATGGCAGCAGCGCACGCAGTGGTCCCTCTGGGTCTACTGCACATGCGCAGCCTGCAGGCCTGGTTCGCTCACCAATGGGTCGACCCCGTGTGCCATTGGAACCAGACCTTATCTCTGCCATTACACCTACGGGGGGACCTGGAATATTGGAGAGACCCCGTGGTGCGCTCTCAGGGCGCACCCCTGGGCAGGGTGTCAGAGTGCATTCAGGTTTTCACAGATGCCTCTCTTCACGGATGGGGCGGTGTGTGTCACGGTCAGGCTGTCGGAGGCGTGTTGCTCCCTGGCCCTCGCCACATCAACCTGCTGGAACTGGACACGGTCCTACTGGTGCTGACGCACTTCTCGGGCCTGGTCAGGAGCCGCAATGTTCTGATTTGCTCAGACAATCGGGCCACAGTTGCTTACATAAATCGCCAAGGGGGATCAGGTCTCCTGCTCTCCATCGGTCGGCGACTCATCTTTGGCTATGGGCGCATGCCCACCTTCGCTCCTTATCGGCGACCCACATTCCGGGCCGTCTGAATGTGGGCGCAGACCTGATGTCTTGGGGAGGCCTCCACCTGGACATCTCCACCCGGACATCGTCTCCCTCATCTGGCAGAGGTTTGGGGAAGCCCAAGTGGACCTGTTTGTGTCCAGACAGAACGCACATTGCCGTCTGTGGTTCTCCCTGTCTCAGACAGATCGCCCCCCTCTGGGGGTGGACACGTTTGCGCACCACCCCTGGCCTCTGGATCTCATTTACGCTTTTCCTCTGCAACGCTGCATTGCACGTCTGCTGGCCTGGATCAAAGTGGAGGGGCTTCTGGTTATTCTGGTGGCACACAATCGCCCCGCGGCTATCTGGTACCCGGAAATGATCCAGTTGCTGGTGGACCGCCCGGGGGCGGTGCCTTTCAAACAGGACGCACTGTCTCAAGCGGAGGGCTCGATTCTACACCCTCCGTCGCTGTCAGGGACCCTCATGGTCCAGCCCCTGAACGGGACAGGCTTTTGAATAGGGGCCTGTCCGCTGTGGTGGTCTGCACCATCCAGTGTACTAGGGCAGCATCTACGTCCAAAATGTATTCCACTTGGTGGAATAAGTTTGCAACGTGGTGCGCGCAGAGGTCTTCTGACCCTTCGTGTTACCCTGTGGAGGAGATTCTGTCATTTTTACAGTATCTCTTTGATATGGATAGGTCGCCATCGACTATCCGTGGATACGCACCGGCTATCACCGCGTGCCATGAGGGTTTTGCTGGGAACATTGTTTTCAGCCACCCTCTTCTCCGCCGTTTGTTTTGGGTACGCGCCGTCTGCGTCCAGTCGCCAGACTTCTGCGCTCCGCAGTGGGACTTTGCTAAGGTGCTGAGCGCTCTCTGTGAGCCTCCATTCGAGCCCTTGCAGCAGTGTTCTCTTATGCCGCTCAGTCTTAAGACTGCCTTGCTCCTTGCTTTATGCTCTGCTAAGCGAGTGAGCGATCTCCGTGTGCTCTCTGTGCACCCAGGCTGTCTGGCTATCAGAGAGGACTGAAGCTGTGCTACGCTGAGACCTAACCCGTCCTTCCTGCCTAAGGTTATCACCAGCTTTTTTCAATCTAGTTATCGAATTACCGGCCTTCTTCCCTCCTCCGCACGTGCGTGAGGAGGACGAGAGGCTCCACCGTCTATGCCCGGTACGCGCTCTCGCTGTGTACGTGGAGTGCACCAGGTCTATCAGACTGACTCCCCAGCTGTTTATCTGTTATTCAGATTCCCGGGTGGGTCGTCCGCTTTCTAAGCAGCGTCTCTCCCACTGGCTTTGTGACTGCATCACTTTGGCCTACGAGACATCTGGCTCTGTCGTTCCGGAGGGTCTCCGTGCACACTCCACGCGTGGTGTCGTAGCCTCCTCTGCCCTTTTTCACAGGATCAGGGTAGATGACATTTGCGCCGCTGCATCGTGGTCGTCGCCTTCGGCGTTTTTCCGTTTCTATTTACTGGACGTCTCCCCAACGTCTTTTGTTCATTCGGTTCTCGGCGCAGCTGCCCGAGACCTCTGAACTATCCTATGGAATCTCGTGCTTTGCCTTGATTCTATCACTGCTTAAGATGCTACCGAATTCTGTGGCCTGCTTGGCTCATGGGTATTGTCACTACCTACCAACACACTTGGCTCGGGTTTGCCTCCTCCCTGGGGCTTTCCTCATTTTGTATTTTTGTATGTCTTTTTCTGTATTCTCATGCCCCTCATCTCGTGATGTCTGGTGTGTGTTATATGTTGTGCTTTGTGTGAAACGGATACGTTTCCTTTTCGCTTGAGCTCAACATTCCTTCTTTTTCCCTTGGGCGGCTTATGTGTTCATAGGCCTGCCCTTGGGGAGGATTTTCGTCATTAACACATTTGATCATCCCTTCTCTGACTTCGTCAGCTATCGGGGATGTTTTGTCTTGGGGTTTTAGGGGACGGTTTCTTAACTGAACCCTGCGAGTCATGCTGGTTGGGTCCAGCAGGGAGTACATCCTTGGCTTGCTTGCTCTGCCGTAAACCACTAGGAGCTAAAGCCCATCTAGGGGGCGGAGCTCCACGACATATAATGTTAGTTACCGGGAACTTAGCTTAATGTTAGTTACCGGGAACTTATATGAGTGGAGCGGAGTCCCCTAGACCTAGACCTTATACTGAATAAACTTGGGAGGGTGTTCTCTGGGCTCACGGGTCCTATATAGGGGCAGGCGTGCCCTGATTGGCTGTTGCATCTTGCATAATGAGTTTTCAGTATGGCCGCTGATACGGTAAGGGTAAACCACTAGGAGCTAAAGCCCCTCTAGGGGGCTCCGCTCCACTCATATAACCGGAGTTACATTCCCGGTAACTAACGGTCTATTTTTAATATGCAATATACTAGGCCTCCGCCAGTGGCATTTCTAGAAAAATTCTAAGTCGACATTTTTGTCATTTCCATCCATATTTACTAATTTGAATAAGTGCATTAAAATGCATGGATAGAAATATCTGTTGTCCTATTTCATATTAACATTTAAAAATGAATTGTCCTTGTACATTTTTAATTAACTGAGCATTGAAACACGTTTTGCTATGTGAGGAAGGCTATTTCTAATAACTAGGCTGTAATATTTGCAGAAAAGCAAGAGGTGAAATATCACGATGCGCAGGAAATGTAATTGTCATTGCTTTGGGTTTTGTGAAGGGCAGTCGTTAACAACATTGATTTAGGGGTAGTTCGCCGAACTACCACCTAAGCCTTTCCCAACTGCACCGCACTGGGCGCATTTTGGTTTTAAGCTAAATGAAAGAGATGAGCAGCCCAATAATTTCAAGGAGGCTATTTGCCGGATTTGCACCAGAACGGTGGCGCTCAAAAGTGCAAACACCACAAATCTGAAGAACCATCTCCGTATCCATCACGTGTAATTTTAGGCCTACAATATTATTTGGCTCACGCTATAACAGTGGCATACAATTTAGGCCTACAATATAAACAATTAAATCGTTAATCGCAATTATATGTACGACAATTGAGCGTCAACTAAAATGTCATAATTGTGACAGCCCTAGGTGGCATATCACTCTATTGTTAGTTATGTCCACTTTATTTATTCAAATCCAGCTACTGAAAACTAACAGTGTAATATCTTGCTAATAAATAATAAAATAATACATTTTAGGGTTTTGGGTGACCAGATTCAATAGGGTGAAATGCGACAATCAGGGATCCACCCGCACACACACCCACCATCTAAACAAAGTAGGGCCTACTATTTTATTGTACATCAAATTGTATTATCAAATACACAAATACAGTCTATAGGCTAGTGTTTGTACTGAGTGAATTGGATTGAAGCAACAAAAGAGTGTTTTACTCAGAACAACAAATTACGCGTCTCTCTGGCAAAGATGAATAGTTTCAACTGTAAAAGCTATACTATAACAAAATATGGCATATGTGACAAATTAATGAATTGAAAGAACAACAAAAGAGCATTTGCACTCCGGATAACATGAACACATTATACTCTGAAAAATTAACACAGCCTATGTTTCAGGTGTACACAACAACAACAGTAATAACGTAACAGAATTATGCCTACTCACTATTGCCAATTTGATTCGGGGGGTGTGGAGTCCGGTGGCCTGTTGTACTTTTCGCATGAACCAATCTTTCTCTTAGTCCACTTGTCTTTAATGAATTTGACATAGAAAGCTGTGCACTTTAATGCAAAATTTACTCACCCAAATAACATTGCCTTCATGGATGCTTGTTACAGCAAGGTGGGAATTCGTGCGCACAGGTGCTTGGGCTTGGCAGCTCGTGAGTACTAAAATTTGATTGGATTATAGTCTGTAAAAAATAAGGAACATAAAGACTGACCGTGGTGGCAAATCATGACAACCTGTCAAATTCGACTGGGTAGTAGGTCGGACCAATAAAAAAAAAGGGCCAAGAAAAAATATGGTACAAAACGTGATTTTTTCTAAATAACTTGGGACAACTGAAAATGGACTGACAAACGGGACGTCTGGTCACCCTAAACATTCTACACTTTTACGAGTCTTTCCAGTGGGCAAAATCTCTGAGTGTTGGGAGTGCCCTAAGTATTATATATGCAACTTAAGCATTCAGGGAAAAGATGCAGTATTTTATTTAAAAAACAGTTTATATTATTCTGCCATGTGCAGAAGCATAAATCAATGCATCCTGAAAATGAATGCCTTATATTACTTGAAATACACAAACACTGAATATACTGAGGATATAAATAGAGTAGCAATTCAATACACTAACAAAATTTAAATTACAACAGTTTATCACATATGACAACGCATCCCATTTTGTTGATGTTATAGAGATGTCCAGAGATGTCTAATTTATAATTACTGTAGAGAAACCTACATCAACATGGTTCAATGCCCCTTTGCTAGCTAGCTATCAGGCAATGATGGCTGCTAGCTACAAGCTACTTCATCTGAAAATTTGCTAGCAAGCTAACTTCACCAATAATATTGAAAGTTGCCTTTCATTAGCTAGTAGATGATTTCAGACATCTTAACTATAAAAAATGGCTGCTGCTAATGCAAGTTTATAAAATGTTGTATCGTATATTTGGTAAACATGTGCAGCAATATATTATTTTATTACTGCTAGGTTAGTTTAGTGTGATCCTGACTGCTCCGTTGCTTACTAAGAGTACCGTGGACCGACGCCCAATGTTTTCACTGGAAGGGAGGGGGAGCAGCACAGTGACAGATTCAGGCGGACTCTGGGACTCAACCATTTTACAGGGAAGGGGGGAATCAAATATTGCGGGGGGATATTGGAATGGGTTACCATAGAGATTAACAACTAAAGTAGAAAAAATATAATACCATTCAATACACTTAAATATGAATATATTATAGCAGATACTCCTGATAACTGGGGTGGTGAGTGGGGTAGTTCGCCAGTGGCCTAGGCTATATACAGAATGTTCTTTTTCCATAGGAATCCCAAAGGTGATTTGTGCGATTGACCGTACGCATATCCCCATTAGAGCACCCCTGGAAGAACATGAGGGGGGTTATGTGAATAGGAAGTCATTTCACAGCATTAATGTTCAGGTATTTGATCATTAAATTCATACAGGTAGCCCTGCAACCTAGGTGTTCTATGGAGTAGATCTTAAATAATTAACAGTGAGTAATGGGTCAATTTCAGAGATGTAGCCCATGTATAGGCCATAACTGAATTATCTTAATTGTTTTCACATGTTTAGATAGACTATTTTACTTGTCCTTACATCTCAATCATACTACAAATAAAAGAGTCTGTAAGCCAAAATAGAGAACATAGAACAAGAACACTGCTCTCATGAATTTACTGTCATCAATACGCTGCCAACAAGCCTCTCTGGCTTTGTTGGCCGTCACGGTGTTAGATTTAGCCGTTAAACTTTCTTTAAACTCCTCATAACCTTTCTAAATAAATGTGCATACTTCCAGGAAAGAAGACGAAGCATGAGCCATTGTGCAAATACTCAGCTTGCGTTGCTGAACGCGCCCCTTTTAGGCAAACACGCACAAATTCCAGTAAGTTAACGCCGAGTCAACTAACAAACATCTTAATCACTGTCGTAGTACCGTTTAACACCACTTTAGGCTATCAGAGTTTGTCAACCCTGAATTTCCTTGATAACCCCGAGTTAAATCTGAGTAGGTTGAACACCCTTCATAGTATACCCCTCTGGTCCTGGGGACCCCAAGGGGTGCATGTTTTTGTTTTTGCACGTAGCACTCACACACCTGATTCAAATGTTGCCCTACCACTTAGACACTTGATTGACGTAATCAACCTATCATCAAGTCTTTTTGTCACGTTTGAATAAGATGTGTGAGTGCTTGGGCAAAAACAAAAACGTGTACCCCTTTGGGTCCCGAGGACCAGGATTAAGAAACACTGCGCTAGGCGGATTCTTTGAATGACAAGATCAAACAAAAAGTTCTCCCTTCTTCATTACCAGGGCAACAGGAAACTCTCAGCTCATAGATCTTGTCAACTTTTACGGCGCTCGAACACCCAAAGCATGCCACACATCTTGCAACCATTACTGCTTCCCATGATAGAAATCATTGTTAATAGGTGCCACTCTAAACAGTACTATTTACATCAGCCACATTTTTAATAGACAAACAGTGTCACTTGATATACTCCTACCAAATGAAACCATGAGGTATCGGCATGTTCCACTGGGAGTTTGTATGGTGTTGGTTCTGGAAAGGTCTCTTACATACTTTTCTGAAGTAACGCAAGGCCACTTACGACATGAGTGACCTGGCCTTGTGTGAGTTTCTCTCTAGACACTGAGTCTCCTTTTCCCTCTATCCGTCTATACATTCATCCATCCATCCATCCACTCCAGCTGTCCACAATGTTAACGTCTCATATGTCAGACAGCGATACAAAGAAACAATATCCACTATGCATTATCTTTGGTAATCTAATTTGCTGGGCATTCTCTTAATGAATGGGATCTTTTGAAAGACATGACATACCGAACGTGCACTGGCCCCTTAGTGCAATGATTAGTCCCTAACACAGATATTTTCAGGTTGTAATGCACTAATGTCTAAGCCCTTCATTTGCAATTTCTAACAAAAAAACATATGGACTTGTTTTAAAATGATCACAATATGGATCAATTTTGAATATGAATGAAGGACTAACTGCATGTTGGTTGTGGGCGACTACATTATTTATTTTGTAGAACGTTTTTTGAAAATGGTTTGCTTATCCTTAGACTAATTTATGCTATACTTTCAGTTGTCAACAATGTAGGACAAAACCTAAGCAACTGGATCCTTTTTTTGTTGTGAAAAATATTGTGGACATGCAGAGAATGAAGTGTGGTTACAGCCAGTGGTGTAGTGAAGGGTATACGCAGATATACGCCATATACACACTTTTTTGTCAGCTGCCATTGCGTACACTCACTTCTTACCATTGGTTTAGCGGAGGGTATACACAGGTATACGCATTCTACCCTCTTTTTTGTCAGCGGGCATAGCTTATACTGATTTCTTACTGATGCGTATGAACAGAGTTGGGGAGTAACGGATTACAAGTAATTTCAAAAAAACAGTAACTGTAATCTGTTACGTTACCAGCTATTACGTTACCAGCTATTGCATGTTTGATTTTTATTTAATGTTTTAAAAACATAGTTATTTGAACCAAAATAACAATTGCACGCCTCAGTTGTTGTGTGATCATCATGCGCGCAAAGGTGGCCGCGCATAACCAGATTAGTGATAGATGAAGCGCTAGTTTAATTTTCTCCGGTTTTGGTTGGTTGGATGGCCGATAAAACAGAGTATATCTACGATAATATTAGCCGACCCATATTAAATGTGATTTAGTTATCTACCATCTTTCTCAGAACAATGATAGGCGATAGGCCTACCTGGTGTTATATCTTTTTCAAGTTTCAAGGTTTATTTGTCAAATGCACCGAACAACACAGCCAGGAAGAGTTGTACTTGAACAAATTAGACAGGAATTGTTTAGAATATTAGACAACTATTTGTTCTAATAGCTGTAACATGGCGCTGCCTTCAAGATAAAACATAATATGGAATATAATTCCCATGATATATGGAATATAATTCCCATAAAAAATGTGTGTTGGGAAGCACTGCCGAAAGATGATGTTTTGCATTTGACGCAGCCATCTCAACTCTGTCCATACAGGTAGGCCATGCGATTCTGCTTGCTTTGCATCTCAGAAATGTTTTATTGGTTATCATTGCCTGCTGACGGCATTGACTTTAAGCTAAGATTGCAGGTGTATGATCACAGTTTATTTCCTTCATTCACGTTTTGAAAATCCATCGCCGGTGGATCTAATAATCGCAGGTTACCTTCGCACAGGTAAAACGTATTTACGTGCATTCGTGTGCCTGGGGTTTCTGCAACGTTTTGACAAAGTTGTTGGTTGTGGAGCAAAACGTCATACTACTGCAGATTTAGTGTACATATGAAAAGCTACGGATATCTTGATTTTTATATAGGCTACAACAATGTCAATACCCTTTTCAATTTATTTGCTATTTATTTTTCAACAATGTTTTGAAGCAATTAAAAACATGAATAAAACACAAATAACAGAATAGGCTAACACATCCTTAGATTTTGGATTATGTTCAGATAAAAAGTCAGTTTCTGGACGATTGAGGGTTATTGGATTAATTGGAATGACTGAATATCTGACAGACCTTTAACGTGTAATGTGGAGATGTAGCCCAATCATATTGAAGTAGAAACCAATTGTTTAGAAACCCTTTTCAAAGGCCCTGTACATAACCCATGAGGTAAAATGCAAATTCCGTTTTTGGCCAGGTATGTAAACTCTAACATTGATTGATCCTGCAAAAGGTGTTCAATTGGTTTTGGCTATCCCTATTTGTTTTCTAATGCCTCTTAATATCAAAGTAATCAGATTACATTACTGAGTTTGAGTAATCAAAAAGTTACGTTACTGATTACAAATGTGGACAGGTAAATTGTAACTGTAACGGATTACAATTAAAAAGTAACCTACCCAACCCTGGCAGTTGTTTAATTAAGATTTCAATGTTAAATTGTTAGCCGTTTCTGATTGCCTGCTGTTTGTTTCCCTGGGAAACTAATAAATCTGTTGTTTGTCATTCAGTGATGTGTTTTATGGATGATTTTTGATAATAACAATAGTAACAACAATAATAATAACAACTAATAATAATAAAAACAATAATAATAATAATAATCATTAATATTCGGGGCAATTGGCCTATATCTTATTTGATGGGGGTAAGGGACCTGGATAATGGATAGGGCGGGTGCTGGCCCAAAATGGTAGAGAACATAAGGGTCACTTTACAATAAGGGTCACAATTGCTTTTAATTGATGGTTTACTACTATTAAGTCATGCAAATGAATGACCCACAAACTTTAGTAATACATTTATTTAGGGCCGCACCAGGGTTTAGAAATTAGTGAGGTCCAGATTTATTTTTCTTTCAATAGAGCTTATTTGCAATTCATATTCATAACAAAATTACACCTAAACACAACTAAAGTTATACACTACAGTCACACAAACTCATTTTCTATAATTAAATACATACGGAGGGACCTGTTAGCAAAAATACTTTTATTAAAGCTGCAGAATTTGCTCTCACACTTTTCTGTGTGTTTGTGTGTGTGTGTGTGTCTCTCCCTCTCTGTGTGTTTTCACAGAGAGGGAGAGAGAGATATTAAAGAAGATAGTAAAAAAGAAAGGGAAAGAGAAGATAAGACCAAAATGTATTGTCACTATGTACAGTGACAATACAGGTGCAAAAAAGGAGATCCACAGCATTACGCAGATACTGGAATGTTAGCCATAATGTGCATTAATGCGAGAGGATTAGTATGTCTCAATCCATAGTACACTGAAAATAGTATGCCAAAAGTTCCCTATTTCTGTCTACTATTTCTGGTGGATTTTCGAAGTATGCATCTGTGCATGCTTTTTGGGGTAATATAGACCACAACCCCTTGTGCAGTAAAAGAGGAGAGGTTTCCACGACTCTCTCGTCTTTTCACTTGCCAAAAAAGTCAGTTATCATCACCTATATTGATAGTTATTGTATAAATGTCATTCATGAATGTAACATGTGCCATGCCACCTCAAATGAGGTGGGAACATAACAGGAATGAAAGAAAAAGGAACGCCCCAAGGTCCCAAGGTCTTACGCTGCTATATTATTGTGCCGGGGGAGTAGGGTCAGTTCTCCTTCTCCACTATAAATCCTTGTAGATCTAAGGAATGCATTTTCTAAATGTTCCGTCTCCTGCCCTGTTTTAAACTTAGGAGGACATGCAGTCTTGGCCCGTACCTCCGGAGTACCAGGCTTGAAAGACTCGTTGCTGTCCCTGTCCATAGTCCTCCTGGTTGTGTTGCAGATCAAGATGATACATAACGATTTCAGCTGCCACTCTGCTGACCACCCCCCCGCGTTGTCCCTGTCCTTGTAACTGTAACGGATTACAATTGAAAAGTAACCTACCCAGCCCTGCGTATGAATGTAGTACAATGAACATATATGCAATATACATTATTTTTGTGGTAGATAAGGCATGCAAAAAGTAGCATACAAAAGCCTGTCGCATAATTATTAGAAACACAACAATTTAAAAATGACCAATAAATAATGTGCCCGAAACCGACGTATGACATAGCTCTGATTGGCTGGTTATTTAGAACCTCATGTTACTTCACTTCAGTCAAATATTTTTACCTGCCAGAATATTCAGGGTTTTTTTCCCCGAGGCAAAATTATATTTCCATAGCCTTAACGTTACTTCCGGAATACATTATGAAACAAACTCATCAAACAACTTTGTCCTTTGTCCAACCAAATAAATGTACTGTAGTCAAGCAGCAGACAAAACTGCCAGCTCTGCTGGTGCACTTCCAGATTTTGAAAGATTTTGAAAGCAACCAGATCCTCCATGGTAAGGACTTGGTACCTCCATTGGTACAGACTGTACCGTACAGTATATCAGTAAATTACGTATTTTTGCCTTAAATCAATTTGTCAATGTTGTTTTTTGGCAGTACTCCCTCGTTAACTGCCTTAGCTAGCAAACGTTTTCTAGCTAACTTTACTGTTGACAATTTTTGAGTTTTGGAAATGGTAGCTAGTTGGAAAATACGGGTAGGGAAGCTGACATCAGGACTGGTAGCCAGTCAGCTAGATATCTTATTTAAAACCTTTAGCTTTCATATGGCCAAGAGTGGATCATACATAGCTTGCTATTTTAATACAATATTGCAATCTTGTTGTGGTGTAAATTGGTCATCTTATTTGCACATTCACTGTAAATTACTGAGTGTACTGTCTGTTTTTTGTTCTTCATAGACACCAATGATTGGCCAGACCTATAGACTGTAAAGTAAGTGAAAGATTTACTATAAAGTCCAAAAACCTCTGGTTAGGATGCAAGAAACAGGGTAGGTTAGGGTAGTTCTATGACTTGGTTTCCAATGTATCTACATGGTGTTAGACCAGGATGGGCAGTATTTATGATACATGTATTTCAAATATGTATTTCAAATACAAAATAGAATTTTGTCATTTGTATTTGATTAAAATGGCTCCATATTTTGTATCAAAATACTTTAGTGTTTTGTATTTTGTAGCTTAAAAATACTGAAAAATAATTTGTGAAAAGTCTACATGATGACATCATAAAAATGCTGCCTCTGATTGGTGCCTACTCAGTAATTTGCCCAGACTTGTTGAGATCAGAACAGAAAAGGCATCCATACCTGAAGAAGGTCAAGGTGAGAAACGTGTACTTGGCGTCTTTGGAGCAGTATCCCATAATCAAGCACCTTTTCGTAGGTTTAACACAATCATCCCATCCTCAGCTCCAGTAGAGCTTTTATTTTCCTTTGCTGGACTGATCAACCGGCCCCATCAATGACGTCTAAATGCCACACCTTTTGAAAAGTTAGTTGTGCTTAAAGGCATCAGTAGCTAAAGAGACCTCTGCAATGTAGTCCACAGGGCACACACTCTCATTCAATACACTCCCTCTCTCACACACACTCACTCAATCACATGTTTACTTTCTCACCCACACTCACGCATATGTTTGACTGTTTTTGGTAGAAGCTTTGAACGGTTTTGGAATACCTGGTCTGTAGTATTCTCTATTGTAGTATTCTCTAGTTTAAGTAAATGTTCTTACTACACTATTAATGTGTATGTGTCCTCCATACCTATATTCTGCATCTCTCAATAGATTCAGTGGTTGGAGTTGGGTTAATACTCCTTGACAAGTTCTGTTGCTACTTTCTGATTAAGTTTCTGGCTACATTTAAAATCAAAACATATTGATCATTTAATAATTGTTGACAACGTGCTGAAATGTTTGTTTTCAACTTACAAATAGGTGTCCAGTGATTGATAAATAAATAATTGATTGCTAAATGATTGTACCCTAATTGAAGTAGCTGTTTAATAGGATCATGATTTTGCATACCATTGCATGAATGACTGCCTGACACATAATTTATTATTATATTTATGATTAACAATCAAATGATTAATTACTTAGAAACTAGTTGATATCAATAAAGATGCCATCAGTTGTATTCTTATGAATGACTTGTTTGTCATTGAGTCAGTGTTGTGGATGAAAAGTAGGCCCTTCATTACCAAACACCAAGTTAACTAAATTAGGATACAATTATGAGCCATTTGCAAAATCCCTGGATTTTCACTCTTTTCCAGGAGGGTCACATTGACCCCCCTAATTCTACGCCCCTAATTACAGTATACCCACTTCTCCGGGAACCATTACACCACTGATTACAGCTACTTTGAAATCCCTTTCCGGTATTCTTAAGTAATCATCTACAACATTGTTCCATTCTTTTAAATAGTTTTGCTTTGTTGTAGGTTGAGGCCTACATTCATATTAGTTGGTGCTCCTATCAGTTAAAACAATTGATTGAATAAGGTGAATTAAAATACCATTAAGGTAAAGAAAGAAAGAAAGAAAAGAGAGAAAGAAATAAAAGGAAAAAAGAAGAGCATCTGCAATGTAGACTTCAACTAAAAGCTAGGGCCAGTCAAAACCGGTGACTTAGCAACTGTCTATTCTATTTTTAGCACAGCTGTGGCAAGGTTGTTGGGGGGGGGTGCAACATGCTGATGCTTCTGCTATTTCCTCCAACCAAGCCTTATGTCAAATACTGATCAAGTGCACTGTTTAGACAATGGTGAAGCTGAGGAGCAGCTTTCTCGGTTGCACACACGCCACACAAAGACCGACACACACTATGCAAATGCAGTGCCAGTTGGCCGCCACTATGTCAGGTTTAATAACAGCTCTGTCATCCAGACCCCCCAGGGAGACACTAAACAACCTCCAGGTCGCCAGCGTTGATGAATCTCATCCTTGATCATATACAACTGTTATCTCCCATATGGCACGCTATTGTCTACTTGATGCATTACTTTTTGCCAGGACCATACAGGCCTCGGTTAAAAGGAGTGCAGTACATAGGATATAGGGTATATCTGTTGTACAAACAAACACTTCAAAGATATAACCATGTTCCTTTAGTGACTGAATCATCACCCAAGCATTTGTTTAAATTCAAGTATTTGCATTCTTTATGGTAATCATTTAATAAGTAAGACTATTGTACTTATTCTAAGAGTAAGTGTAATAGTTCCTTAGTCTGTCGTGGAAATGCTACGTAAACAATAGCCCCAGGATGTGTCCCATTTTGAAATTAGGAGGGTGGAGCTCTGTTCTGGTTCAAATCTCATCTGAACACATGGGCCCAGAGCTTTTTTCAATCATTGGAACTGGTTCTTAAAGTGCAGTGCCGAAATAACTAGCTTTAAGGGTTGTTTATTTATGTTCCCACTAACGTGGAAGGGGAAAGTGTTGTCAGGTTTCATTTGTGGGAAAAAATGCTTGTGATCATTTTGACCATTTGACAGATGACGCATTTTGAGAGCAACATTGTTGTGAAGCTTTACCAGTGAGGGGAGTACATTCGATGGAAAGGAGACAATTTGTCTGCTCAGTATGAATAATTGTGTTTGCTTTGTGAAATATATTTATATATTTTTTATTATGTAATAAACATTTCTTTTTTTATTGGGTATTTTACTGTTGATTTTTTTTTTTTTCTCAATTGTTTAAACACGTGTGATGATGCCTTGGCCCATTTTCCCAAAACTCTAAACCCAATACCACACACACAAATCTCTAGCAAAAGCAAACACTGCATTCAAAACTGTTTTATGTCTTCCCAAAATGTTTTTTGGACCAAAATGACACACACACACACACACACACACACGCATCATATGAATAGATCTGTCTACCAACCAATAACACACTTATGTGCTCAACACAAAACACTACTATGAATGTCCCATCAGTAGCTTTATGCCTTTTGCATTGTCAGTGTTACACTGTAGCCGGTTGTAAAAGATTCTTACAGTAATGTATACCTACTCAAATACACATACATAAACACACACTGCAATACAAATGCAATACAGTAACAAAAACATTAATTTATTTCCAAAATGCTATATTTGTGAACGCTTGTGTTTTGTATGTGACATTTCCATACCCAACAGGAGAAAAACAGAAAAAACAGTGTTCAGTAATAGAAAGGGTTTTCTATACAGAAATGAAAGTGGCTAATTCTTTCAAATCTCTAAACGCAAAATGTAAGAAAATACATCCTGCCTGCTATTTTGGCCTGGACACAGTGCCTCATCTAGATCACAAACAATGTTCTTCCTGGCTAAACAGCGGGGAAAGAATCTTCTGGAGTGACAGACCCAGCCGCCGAAAGCCCCAACATCAACTTCACCACATGCATCCTCCATTGCCTGGAGAAGAGGCATGCGTACGAGGGGGTGGTGGTCATAAACCTTCCATTGCCATGCCAAAACCATGGTGATGGAGGAGGGCTGCGCACATGGTGGTATTCCCTCCACACTGTCCAGGGACATTCACAACGGCAAGGTGGCCAACAATGTTCCATCCCCATCCCCTTCTTTTGGCTAGGTTGAAGCCAGCCTCATCAATGCAAATATAAACATGCTGAATTGCAGCGTCATCCAGCTCCAAGACTTTCTGAAACAGACAACAGGACAGTATGTGAAATAGACTTTGAGCAGTCAATATGGTGAGGCACAATACACTGGAATACAGTATTGTAGTGTCTATACAGTGCTGATATGATAGTAAATTCACAGTATAGAACTTACTTGCAAATATTCATAGCGCTATTCTTTAACCCTCTCTGAGTTTCATTATGTTATTGAATTTTGTGTTTTCTGCAAAATTGTGGTTCTGGATTTCTCGTAGTCTAATGGTGTTGTTTGCCACCAACATGTTTACAATAGCGGTCTCCTGTTCTGGTGTGAACAGCCGGTGTCTTCCACCATGGCCTGGCCGTCTCTCGGTTCTGCAGAAGATCCACAAATATGATATGACTGGTTACAGCAAGCTAAAATAATCTATTTTCTTTCAATATGGAATGACATTACTGTGACATTGGCCAACAATCACTGAGTAACATAGGCCTACTGATCTGTTGGACTGCAGTATACTGCAGTATACATACATAACGAGCATAGTGTAGATGTTCGTGGCTTTTTATAGCGCTTCGATCTATGGCTTTTTATAGCGCTAAAGCTCTGGGGCCATATTCATAAAACATCTTAAGGCTAAAAGTAGCCTCTAAATTGCTGATTTAGGAGTACCTCTTAAAAAAAATGGGCATGTCAGTCCTAAATTTAGGACTCCTAAATTTTTGGCCTCAGAGTATTTCACAAAGTGTTTTAAGCGCTAAACCAGCTCCTAAATCTGTGAGAAGTTAAGAGTAGTCAAGAGGACTCCTAAGTCACTAAGACAAAATCACAAACAATCCTAAAAAGGCTGTTGTTGGCAATCGACTTTTAGAAACATTTAATGATATCGAGCTTTTAAAAAGGTATCCCCTTATTTGTGAGGGTTTATGATCATAGTAGAGCTCGTCACTGATGCAGTCACTTCACCAACAAACAGAAACAACCCAAATAACACCAGAGATCAAGGTTGTGACAACTGTACGCTACTTGCCCACAGGGAAAACAAAGCTATGCAGTGCAGACAAACTACGTATATCTCAGTCATTTTTCAGTTGAATGTTACATTAAACAATAAATGCCCTCTTATCGTCCAACAAATCATTTGGTTTACTCATTCACCAATTACAAAGAAACAAAGCAGACTTCATGGCCATTGCTGGACCACCAGTTGTAGTTGGTGCTATAGATGAGACACATAATTGCACCAATTACTGCACCATCAAATGATGAATGCACATTACTTTATGAGCTGCCAGACATGTAAGAGGCTGACATTTAGCTGAACATATCTTGACTAGTCAGTATGTCATTCTTGGTTTCATGTTTAATCAGTAACACTTAGCCTACATTTTAATTTTACTTTATTTCAATATGACAACAAGACACATCGTTCTACAGTATTGCTATGATGAATTCACTGACAGACCCCTCCCATATCAGCCAATCACTGTGGTGAGTGATAGTAAGCTTGTAAGTAAGTAAGCTTGTTCATAGAACACGACATCATCCATAGCAACAGGGTCAACCCCGCCCTTTCTCTTAGCTTAAGATTTATCCCCATTCCTTAGTAAAGGTTGGTCTTAGCAGCTTTGTGAATAGGTTTTAAGAAGAAACTCTTCGCTAGGAACGTTTAGTGCTGTTTATGAGTCCTAGTGGTAAGATAAAATGTTTTGTGAGTATGATTTCTAAGTGAACAATTCAGCAACTAGTGTTTACACCTGTGAGGAGTGGGTATTGCCAATTGGTACATAGAGCTTGGCATTGTATTGTTATCTAAAATCTAAAGAGATTTTAATTTTGAATGTTGTGCCTAATGTAGAGAACTGTGTGTAGTGTTTTGCAAAGTGTGATATAGAATTGAAAACTGAGTGTAAAGTTTTCAATTTGAAAATTGCAAGTGAATTGTGCTTGCAATTTTGCAGACTTGGTTAAGATTTGGTACATGAGTTTCAGGTTTCAGTGATTGCGTTTCAAATTCCAATTTTAGTGTGTAAACAATTGGGAAAAACTGTAATGCACAGGCCTTTATTGTTAAAAAGAACTTGTTCTTAATAACTTGCCTGGTTAAATGAAGCTGAATAAATTAAATAAATAGGTATGAAATGGCTAAGTGGTTTTTCTCCCACAAACACCTAGCTACAGCATCACCTTTGAATACAACAAGGCTCCTAGACGAGGAGAGGAGAATTACTTGTATGACATACCTAGCCTGGTCCTTTCACCTTTAGTTTTGATTAGCTCTCCTCCTATGGGTTCTAATGAGAAGATGTGAATATGAGGCGTAGGCAATTACAACCAGCTTCACTGGTTCTTTAACAACTAAAGCCAACAGGATGAATCCTGGTCCTTTTAAAACTTTAGCCTGTCTGAACTTATTTTCTGGATGGGGACTGCAGAGATGATGCGTCTCAATCAAGGAATAATCCCTGACATACCTCGTTTTCCTATCATCTCACAAAATTCTTATCAACAGAAATATTCCTATTTGTGCTTTGTACATTTTGAGACTAAGGTTAATGTTTTCTGACTCAGAGTTCCTCAAAGCACTACCATGGTATATTAATTTTACCATTAGACATGTGCTTGTTACTCAATTTTGTAATTACTCAATTGTGTAATTAGCCATGTATTTTTGTTACGCTTTGTTAAAAATGTCTACATAGTTGTTTGACCAATGTTTGTATTTAAATAATATTGTCAAATATGTATTTCCTATATTTTAAAACCAACAAAATAACATTTTTTCTCCAGAAACTGAAATCTCCAGATGTTTTCAACATTAATAAACAGTATAATTCAGGGCTTCTCAGCCTTGGTCCTGGAGAGCTCCAGCCTTGTAAGCGTTCTCTCTAATACTAGTTGAGATTAACTTGAACCTGTAACAACCTGGAACTGGCCTCCGTCTCAACCACGCCCCACTTTCCCTGAATTCTGATCACACCTGTCTTCATTTTGTTTCTGTTGATCTTGTTTTTAATTTAGCCTCGTTTAGTTTCGTATTTCAGTAATCTGTTAGATATTCTCCATTTGTGAGGTATTGTTTGTTTGAGACGCTTTACTGAACCTTTTCTTTCTATTTGTATCTACCGAGTTTCAATCCAGACCTTACGCATTTCTATGACTTTTGAATTTAGCCTTATCGTATATTCCCTTGCTTCGTCTGTTGATACTTATTTATCGACCTTTGCCTGTCCAACGACCACTGCTCTGCCACTGCTTTGGCTATGGCTCTCTGGGATTTTCTTAAGACCCAGCTTTTCATCCTCCTAATTATTTGAATCAGTTATGCGAGGTAGGAACAGGTTTGGGCAGCCCTGCTCTAAGTGTCAATAGTTTAAGAACAACAGTGTTAAACCACAGTTTTAAGTCAAAGAGAAATTGGCATGCTCAGCCTCGGGTCTACAAGGGAAATACCGGAAACAATGAATTTACAAGTATAGATAGCCTTTGCTTTGCAACTTACTAAATAACAGCTAGCTGGCTTGACAATCTAGCTAACATTTATACTTTTTATAGCCCATCCTGCTCATGGTATAACTAACTAAATGAGTAAATGTTCTCTGTATAGATATCTAGAGGCGCAGGACAGGGAAAGCTTCCCGAGGTTCAGGCTTATTAGCTAGCAAGATAAGAGCTAGCTCGCTAGTCATTCTAGCTAACATTAACTAACGTGTGATTCTGAATTTCAATTTTGATAGCCTAACCAGCCCGCTGAATAACTATAATTACAGAAATAAAGAATTTCCCAGGCTAGAGGCACCGGACAGTGATGTATGGGTAGCACGTATAGTAGGTTAGCCACAATATTGAAATTCTAGTTTTTCTTCAAAATGAAAGTTCCTCATGCTACTTTGATGTACAGCTTACTGTCGAGCAGAAATTATGGCCAACATTTAGCTTTTCAGTTCCTTATCAGCCTGTGTATTCCACCATCCATGGCTAAAAACTGATGCTATGTAGACATTTCAACAAGGCTTTATCACAATTTGTTTGGACTGGCAATTACACAATGACCAGAGCAAAAATTAACAACAGAAAATTATCAAGAAGATGCTGTGCCTTCTCTTGTTTTGTGTGGTAGAAATCTTACAAATGGCTCCCTTAAATGAACAGTAATAAAAGAAACAATAACAATGATCTTGGTATAGTGGAAATAAAGAAACAAAGTTTGTTTTACACACAGTAAGTACCTCAGTTTGTTTTCCAGTGACATGTCTTATTGCTAGTGTCTAATGTTCTTACAGCGTGGATCCATTGTCCAAGTACACTTAAGGTGTTGTAAAAAAGGTGCTCTGGGCCATCTCCAATGCAATGGCTGGTGCCTCATCTTTATTCCAGAAAGGGCCTTGTGTGTGCAGGTTTTTTTCATTTAATTGTTGTCCAATTAAGACATTGGTTAGACAGGTGAGGGGAGTTCCTACCTAATAAGTTACTTCAATTTTTAAGGTAGGATCAAAAAACAGCACACACTCTCCACTCACTCCATGGAATGAGTTTGACAGCTATGATGTAGGTGGCCCAAGTGTTTAGGTATATGGCATTGGTCTTCCTGTCCCTTAGGTACTTGCTGGAAAGCTTTTGTTTCCCCTGGAAAAATATATAGGCAGAAGTAATGACATGTATGATACAGAAATGAGATGGTACAGAATCCAAAGTAAAGCCGGCCAAGAAGAGCGAATGTCTTAGTGAGTGAGAGACTGAAGAATTTACTTCCCCTTGTTAAATAGCGTAGTGGTTAGAGACGTGGACTGCCATGCATGCAACCGGTGATTGAGCCTCACCGCAGACAAAGCAAATTATGCATTAGGATTTGTTCAGCATAGACAAAAACTTTGCTGGCTACAACCTTCAGTACTGTAGCTATGTTATAGTAAGCATGAAATCAAACTGTTTATGGTTATATTGCGACTATTTCTGGTGGATTTTTGAAGTAAACATCCGTGCATGCTTTTTGGGGTAATATGGTTCACAACCCCTTGCGCTGTAAAAGAGGAGGGGTTTCCACAATCCTCTTGTCTTTTCACTTGACGAAATAGTCATTTATCGTCACCTATATTGATAGTTATTGTTTCAATGTCATTCATGAATGAAAGAAAAACTACCGTTGTGCCATGAAATGAAATAGCTTTGGCAGTGTAAAGTTCATCTTCAGTCTTCAGGC
Source organism: Esox masquinongy (assembly GCA_016801175.1). Classification (NCBI taxonomy): domain Eukaryota; kingdom Metazoa; phylum Chordata; class Actinopteri; order Esociformes; family Esocidae; genus Esox; species Esox masquinongy. Next base: position 126,491 of record JACXGI010000445.1, read on the forward strand.
TAATAAAAGACATACAGTTCATAGATGCTATTTAAGGAGGACCAAACCTGCCAAAATTAGAAATAAATGAATAAATAAATAATAATAAATGTATTAATCAATATTATTTCCCTATTTATTTCATTCCTTGATCATTCATTTCTGTTTTAATAATTTTTTTTCATTCATTTCCATAATCTTATATTTCTGTATATATTTATTTCCGGATTTATTTATTTCCATATTCTTTTATTTGTGTATTTATTTATTTCCATATTCTTTTATTTCTGTATTTATTTATTTCCATATTCTTTTATTTCTGTATTTATTTATTTCCGTGTTCTTTTATTTTTGTATTTATTTATTTCTGTATTCCCTTATCCTTAAGCTAATGAGGGGGCAGGACTAACAGTCAGACACAATCAAGCCCAGAGCAGCAGATAGAATCTGACTGTGAGGACGGTGAGTGCTGTTTTACAGTAGATCCTTGGCACATCCCCATGTTGCCAGTCACTATTCCTCGCACATGCATCGTTTAAGCATAGGTGACATGATTAAGGTATCGAAAAACAGAGAGGAGTTTTCAGAAAAACACAATTTCATTTTCGTAAAGTGAATAGGCTACGAGAACAGCGCATCTTTGCGGGTCTGTCCCAGGAGTCCTTGCATTGAAATTGGTTGCATTGAGGTTTTTCTGCAGTTTGGCTGAGGTCTTCAAAGTTTTCAACTTTAGTCATGCCTTCTAATTAAGCTGTTAGACACTTGCTCAGCACCAATATCAAAAACGAGTTATTTTTAATGTCAAGTCGAACATTCTAACCATTTATGCAGTCTGCAATGTCAGACAAAAGTTAGCTACTGCTCACTTGTGCTTCCTTGCTACTAAGGCTAAACGCTACCTTGTGTACAGTAGGCTACAGTACTCTTGAGTCAGTCCGCGTGGTATTATAGCCAGCAGGTAATAATCCAATTATTAATAGCTTTTAATCGGGACGGAGTGGTTATGTAGGTTGTTTTAAATGTGTTGGTGTTGAGTTGTTGAGATAGAATCAGACTGTGAATACGCTGATTGCTGTTTTAGATACTTGCCGCGTCCCCATGTTGCCAATCACTATTCCTCGTTAAAGCACATGCATCATTTGAGCATAGCTGACCTTAAGGAATCGAAAAACCGACAGGAGTTTTCGGAAAAAGACAACGTTATTTTCGCAAAGTGAATATATAGGCTAGGAGAATGGCGTGTCTTTGCGGGTCTGTCCCAGGAGTCCTTGCTTTGAAATCGGTTCTTTTCAGTGCCAGTGCATAGGACAACCAGACTCATATTTTCCCCAAACTCCACTGTGTTTGGACCTATGCACTGGCGTTGAAATCAACACGTTATCCCCATCAGATCCCCAGTGAGACCCGCAAAGACGCACCGTTTTTGTAGCCTATATTGACTTTCCAAAAACCCCTCTCGGTTTTTCTATAGGCTAACTAGCATACATTTGCACTGGTCAAAGTAATAGGCTACTTTTACCAGTGCTCATTGTTATCTGGGATTGTTGTTATTTAATAATTTAATTCTAAATGCTATATAATATCAATGCATCAGTCCCAGTAAAAGAGCAATCTGCATTAGATTAGACTTCATCCAGTTAAGTTTTTAATAATAAATGTTACCGTGTCAGTTTTTAGAGGAACGCCTTCACCTTTTTCTGTACATGATAAGACATCCAGTTATAAAGCTCATTGCGAAGTCTGGGTGATAACTTTTCAACAAGATAGCTATCTGTTTGCCCTTGCAAACATAATACATTTTCATTAGGTTTAGCTTGTCTTAGGCTGAGATGACATTTCCAACTACAATACTGGAAGGCAGAGATTTTACACTAATTATGCTATTACTTTATACATCAAACTAAATCATTTAGCTATCCGCTTAAACGTCAGGCTAAATGTAATCTAACAAAACTAAGCCACGGAAGTATAGACTAGCCTACTTAAAAAACATTTGAAATTGCTTTCAAAAGGTTAGGCCCAATGCGGTTAGCCTATATATTAGGCCTATCACCACTTTACGCTAGACTTTTTTGACTGGCAATATGGCTGTAAAAATTCAAGAATTCTGGCCATAAAGAACCGCTACCGAACATATGTTTTAAATAGCCATATAATAGCCTACATTTCAAAAGCAATAAAACACAAACTCTATGATCCAACAAATGTTTTTTATATAAATTAGTCAGCAGAGTGAACTCTTCACCATCTTTGCGAACTGAGTATATATATAGGCTACACCAGGGCTGTCTCAATTATTACATAGTTGCCTGATCGAAAAAATTTGAGCCAGATCGCAATTATTTTTATAGACAACGATCTTTTTGCACAATATTTTGATTCCAAAATCATATTTCCAATCTGAATAAGGGATTAGCCAATGAAATACAATATCTCACAAAAGTGAGTACACCCCTCAGATTTTTGCAAATAGTTGATTATATCTTTTCATATGACAACACTGAGGAAATTACACTTTGCTACAATGTAAAGTAGTGAGTGTACAGCTTGTATAATAGTGTAAATTTGCTTTCCCCTCAAAATAACTCAACACACAGCCATTAATGTCTAAACCGCTGGCAACAAAAGTGAGTACAAAATTAGGCTCAATTAGCCATTTTCCCTACCCGGGGTCATGTGACTCGTTAGTGTTACAAGGTTTCAGGTGTGAATGGGGATCAGGTGTGTTAAATTTGGTGTTATCGCTCTCACACTCCCCTCATACTGCTCACTGGAAGTTCAACATGGCACCTCATGGCAAAGAACTCTCTGAGGATCAGAAAAAAAGAATTGTTGCTCTACATAAAGATGGCCGAGGCTATAAGAAGATTGCCAAGACCCTGAAACTGAGCTGCAGCACGGTGGCCAAGACCATACAGCGGTTTAACAGGACAGGTTCCACTCAGAACAGGCCTCGCCATGGTCGACCAAAGAAGTTGAGTGCACGTGCTCAGCGTCATTTCCAGAGGTTGTCTTTGGGAAATAGACATGAGTGCTGCCAGCATTGCTGCAGAGGTTGAAGGGGTGGGGGATCAGCCTGTCAGTGCTCAGACCATACGCCGCACACTGCCTCAAATTGCTTTGCATGGCTATCGTCCCAGAAGGAAGCCTCTTCTAAAGATGATGCACAAGAAAGCCTGCTGAAGACAAGCAGACTAAGGACATGGATTACTGGAACCATGTCCTGTGATCTGATGAGACCAAGGTAAACTTATTTGGTTCAGATGGTGTCAAGCTTGTGTGGCGGCAACCAGGTGAGGAGGACAAAGACAAGTGTGTCTTGCCTACAGTCAAGCATGGTGGTGGGAGTGTCATGGTCTGGGGCTGCATGAGTGTTGCCGGCACTGGGGAGCTACAGTTCATTGAGGGAACCGTGAATGCCAACGTGTACTGTGACATACTGAAGCAGAGCATGATCCCCTCCCTTCGGAGACTGGGCCGCAGGGCAGTATTCCAACATGATAACGACCCCAAACACAACTCCAAGACGACCACTGCCTTGCTAAAGAAGCTGAGGGTAAAGGTGATGGACTGGCCAAGCATGTCTCCAGACCTAAACCCTATTGAGCATCTGTGGGGCATCCTCAAACAGAAGGTGGAGGAGCGCAAGGTCTCTAACATCCACCAGCTCCGTGATGTCGTCATGGAGGAGTGGAAGAGGACTCCAGTGGCAACCTGTGAGGCTCTGGTGAACTCCATGCCCTAGAGGGTTAAGGCAGTGCTGGAAAATAATGGTGGCCACACAAAATATTGACACTTTGGGCCCAATTTGGACATTTTCACTTAGGGGTGTACTCACTTTTGTTGCCAGCGGTTTAGACATCAATGGCTGTGTGTTGTGTTATTTTGAGGGGACAGCAAATTTACACTGTTATACAAGCTGTACACTCACTACTTTACATTGTAGCAAAGTGTAATTTCTTCAGTGTTGTCACATGAAAAGATATAATCAATATTTACAAAAATAAATATTTGATTATTTTTGATATAATCAAATATTTGATTATTATACAGTATCTCACTTTTGTGAGATACTGTAGCTTACCATGTGAATTATGTCCATTTTCATAGGATGTCAGAGCGTTTGACAGGGCTTGTCATTGTTGCCATCTGATTTTTGCGGCTATGGGTATACGATAATATTTTTTGAATCATTATTCCAAGAGCAATATAAGAAGTACAGCTGAAGATCAGGGCTGTACGATTGATCAAAATCATACTGAAATCGCAATTTGAACATGTTCGATTTTTAAAACGCAGAAAGCTGCAATTTTGGCAATTTATTTTATTTTTACGCTCAATCAAAATAATTATTTTTACTGGTGTGCCAACTTCGCTATAATCATATTCGTACTTGTATACAATTTTAGGCGTATTAGGTGTTGATTTTAGAATCAGTTTGCTTACTTAAACATAATAATTCAGATTATTAGTATAAAGGTTGGAGTCTGGCAAGCGAACGGCACGATCATGTCAGTCAACACATATCTACAAGCGCTCTTACAACACATCTTCCCCTATCTTCCCCTATCTTTTGCTATTATAAGACAATAATCATTTACAATTCAAATGTCCGGTTGTATGTCTCAAATCGGTCAATCAAACTACACAAATTGGGCCTATACATTGTTCTGATCACGCCTCTCACTCGTCCCAATTTATTAAAAGTGAGTTAAAGTGAGTATTCTTAAAATATCCCAATTCTGTGATGGCTCTATAACTAACGAAAGTAATAGCCACAACCCAATAAATTTGCAACACGCGCGGATTGGGGGGATATTAGCTGTGCAGGCACTCGGAACATCAAATTCTAACAGTGAGAAATGTCGAAGATGCGGCGTAGAGTGTCCTGCCAGAGAATAGTGCGGAGTAGGGCTTGCTGTTGGGGAGAGGAAGAGGATTGATTAAGAAAATGAACCCAGAGGATAATGTGATAGAGACTATGGATGATTTGGTGCCGAAAAATTATTCATCTTCTGTTTGGGAATATTTCGAGTTCCAGAGAGATGTCACAATCTAATGTAGGCCTAATATTAAATACCCGTAAGACGGTGGTTATAACAACAAGCGGCATCACAATAAATTTATTTCTACACTTCAGCCAGCTCCATACAGCATAGGTCTTCCACCCTCTCCTGGGGTCCCCCGAGCCATCTCACAGTTTAGTTTTTGCCCTGAACTATCTTGTTAAGTAGTTAATGTGTGTGTGTGTGAAGGGGGGGGGGTTGGGGGGTGGCTAAGCACCGAATGTATTGTGATCCTAGCAACGACTCTGTTTCCAACCATAATCCTAATTAGATAATAAGCATTAAAATGTAGGCTTATGGCTTATAAATAGCATATATGTTGTCCCATTGCATATTAAATATTGAAACACGATTTGTAAGGGAGGCTATTTCAAATAACTAGGCGATTTCAAATAACCACGCTTTTCTGTGGTCAGTAGGGGCTACATCCCTCAGAGCGACGTCCAGGACGGTCACATGGACGTCGCTCCCAGTGGCACCCATTGCTTGTTTTTTTTTTCCTCAAACTGGCCCGGGGTTGTCTGCTTCGCCTTCGACATTTCGGAGTCGTATGCTGGAGCTACTGCGGGAATGTGTGGCTTTTGAACCTGGCGCCACGCTTTAGTCACACAATCAAATACTCACTAGCCTAATGTCTTACTGTAGTGTAAGAGCTAGCGGAGGTTCGTTGTTTTCTTGACAACAGATCATATAGGTTACACAATATTTGGCTATTTATTATGCTATTAATCTATTTATTTATTCATTTGGCATATTTCCCACTTACACCTGATACAGACGAAAAGCCGGAATTTGCCGACTGACGTACCCAGCAGTGAACAGAAAAATATTTTGAATGAACTCCATCAATTTTTTTTTAAATTGACAAGCTTTGGAACGTAAAGTGGCAAATCAAAAGTAAACTAAATCTGGATAATATGGTCACAAACCCTGTTTGAAAAACAATGAAAAGGTATAAGAATAGAATAATCGCCCTGTAGTACAAAATATGACAGAACTGTGCAATGTTCTGTTAGATTTAAGTGTATACACTTAACAACTCAACTGCAACACATTTAAAACAATCTACATAACCCCTCCATCCCGATTAAAAGGTATAAATAATTGCATTATTAACTGCTGGCTATAATACCACGCGGGCTGACTCGAGTAGCCTACTGTACACAAGGCAGCGTTTACCCATAGTAGCCAGGAAGCACACGTGAGCAGTAGCGAATTTTGTCTTACATTGCAGACTGCAAAAATGGTTAGAAAGCTTGGTAGGCTGTTGCTGTTCGAACTTGACATTAAAAATAACTCGTTTTTATTATTAGTGCTGAGCTACTGTCCAACAACGTAATTAGAAGGCATAACTAAAGTTAATAACTATGAAGAGACCTCAGCCAAACTGCAGAAAAACACAAGGTTAAATCACGCCCTTCTCGTAGCCTATTCACTTTACGAAAATGACATTGTTTTCCCGAAAACTTTCTCGGTTTTTCGATACCTTAATTATGTCACCTATGCTTAAACGATGCATGTGCGAGGAATAGTGATTGGCAACATGGGGATGCGCCAAGGATCTACTGTAAAATAGCACTCACTGTCTTCACAGTCAGATTCTATCTGCTGCTCTGGACTTGATTGTTACGTCTGACTGTTAGTCCCGCCCCCTCATTAGCTTAAGGATAAGGAATACAGAAATAAATAAATACAGAAATAAATAAATACAGAAATAAAAGAATATGGAAATATATAAATACAGAAATAAAATAATATGGAAATAAATAAATAAATACAGAAATAATAGAATATGGAAATAAATAAACACAGAAATGAATGTATACAGAAATATAAGATTATGGAAAATAATTAAATTATTAAAACAGAAATGAATGATCAAGGAATTAAATAAATACAGAAATAATATTGATTAATACATTTATTATTATATTTTTTAAGTATAAATATATTTATTGATACATTTATTTATTTATTCATTTATTTCTAATTTTGGCAGGTTTGGTCCTCCATAGCTATTTGTGGTGGAAGTAAACTTAATAAGAAACGTAACTTTAGCACAATGTAGTGTGGTCTTGTGGGAACATCCTTGACCTTCAACATTTTGACCCCGGTTTGATTCCCCTCTCAGGCATTCCAATTTTTGTCTCTCAGAAATATTTACGCACTCTGTACTTTTCAGCCATCGCACAATATATATCCACTCTGTAATACCATGAATCTCATATATTTTAAAAGAATAATTGTATTACGTGACCCTTTTATATTTTTATTGTTTTCTAAAGAAACAAACCAGCCATGGAGTGATTGGAGGCATTGTTTTCGTTATAGGTAGGCTGTATAGCTATTAGCTAGCCATCAACAGTAATCTTTATACAAGATTAGGCTGCACTTTAGTTCCATTAATAAACATTCCATTAGAAAACCGTAGATCAAAACCAGCCAGGGACAAGAACATTCATCCCTTCTAATCGCGGGCCGGCTGAACTAGGCTTGCCTGGTTCCTTTTCTGGGTTTTTTTATGTGTAAACCAGCAAAGACCAGTTTTGGATAACCAGATCTACAAACCAAATACACCCATGATACACATGTATTGATACATGAATGTATTGTGTCAGAATGATTAACTTCGCATGTGTAACAGTTTTAGGTATCCACACTGTCTACACACTGTCTAGAACCCAATTATGATAAGATATTAAGATGGTAAGACTGGAAAGGTTTAATCATTTAGTAAAGCATCACAGCAAAATAGAGGGATATATTGCAGTGAGAAATTTAAAAAATGTAGTGTACTGGGAAAGACAATTAAATTTCTGAAATTTGGAGGAATGGATTTAAAGGGACCTGAGTTGGGTGTTGGGTGTTTAGGCATTACCACGTGGTGCTGGTTTGGGTTTGGGCAAGAGGCAAAGAAAAGGTTCTGTGCTTGGTCAGTGTATTATGATAAATTGAAGAGACTACTTATAAAAAAGGGGATAGGTGCCCCGTAGTGTATGCAGTGAGGCCCCGATGATACAATCGGCTGAATGTATTAACTTTTTGGAGCCTTACCATATTGTGATGTAGCCCATCATTAATCGGGTGTTTTCTCAATGACAATTGTGCAAACACATTGAGAGTTGTGTGTAGTGTTTTGCAACATGAGTGAACTGGAATAAAAAATTGAGTTGAAGCAACTAGAATGTGTGCTTTGTTCCACAGAAATACTTCATGGTTCTGGGATGTTAGCTTGAACATCTGATCACTCTGTGTATGCTTTTGGTCACAATGTATAAATGACTGGGAAAAACTGTAAAAACATCTAACGTCTTCCATGACATTCACCTACTCTTCAATATCAAAAAAGATATACCTGCTCTTCAATCAGGGCCTACCTCAACATGCATGTCCCATAAACATCCTCACCTTGAATGGGTCACAATATATTGACATGTACTATTGTACAGTATATGGATGGACTGCTCACTCTCATACAACACCAATATCAGCCTCCTTCAGTCTAAAGTAATATGTTACCAAGTATACCCATTTAAGAATGTCTATCCTACCAATCCTTGACTTTACCTTGTCACATAAAAAGCTACTTAACAAATGAGATGTAACTTACGACACTGCTGTCTGCTTTTTCAACAGCAGCACTTCAACACTAATCACTGTGACCATCACAATCTGGTTAACTGGCCATCTTTGTTTTGCCTCTATACTCAAACACATTGCATTTTAAATGAAACAATGACAAAGAGGTTAAAGTTCATACAGTGCTATTAAGCTATTTACATTTATGAACTGTGAACCTAGTAGGAATTACAGTCCTTTTTGTGCATGGTCCCCCAAATGATCATAAACTAAAATCAATGTGTCATACTTACTACTTGGATGCAAATCCTTTTGATTTCAATGAATGCCTAAAGTGCGCAACCCATAGATATCACCAGACACTGAGTATCTTCCTGGTTGATGCTCTGCCAGACCTGTACTGGAGCCATCTTCAGTTTCTGTCTGTTTCAGAAAATATTTGGCTTCAGTCTTGTCTTCAGCAAGTGAAACATGCTCATGGATTGAGATTAGGTGTTTGACTTGGCCAGTCAAGAACAATACATTTTTTGCCCACTCCTTGGTTGTTTGTGTTCATTATTCTGCTGGAAGGTTAAGCGCCATACATAAAGAGCATAGTGTAGATCAGGCATGGGCAACTGGCGGCCCACGGGCCACATGCGGCCCCCACACCCTCTTTGTGTGGGCCTCAGATGAATTCAGAAAATAGTAAATGGATATATACGCAAAAATAAAAAAATGGAGAAAAAAATATATCATGTTTGACCTACAATTAGTTGTAAAGTTAGTATTGGAACCAAAATCTATGTTGGAAACAAAACATGAAATAGACTTTTAGATTTTCGATTTTTTGCATGTTTACATATAAAACAGTAATTTCAGGGTCTCAGAAAGTTGTTGTGATGTCTTTCTAAGTGTAGCTCAGAGTGTGCTGATGTTTGAGCCATAAAACACTTGATACTTGTTACAGAAGACTCTGTAAAAGCCAAAATATCAAAGTAGTGAAAACAGACAAAAAACTTATAGCGGGGGTTCCAGTAACACTGTGGCCCTATCCGGGGCAGGCCCTGGACAGGGCCCAACAGGCAGGAAGTCAATCCACCCACATTGCCAATTATCAACCGCAATCACCCTGAAATGAGGGCCTAGTATTGCCAGCAGAGTTCACCCCAATTGCACAATGGGCGCAACAGAGAGACAACAAGCCAATGACTCCGCCCCCGAATGGCATTGGAGAGAGGGCATCCCAATGGCAATGAGAGCCCACCTCGCAAGACAGTGAGGGTGGACAATATTTGAAATGAGTCTGCATTTCTAACCTTAATTGGTAGATCATTCCAAAGTAGTGGAGCTCTATGTGAGAAAGCCCTGCCTCTAGCTGTTTGTTCAGAAATTCTAGGTACAATTAGAAGGGCAGCATTTTGTGATCTTAGGTTACGTGTAAGTATGTATGGCTGGATCATTTCAGTGAGGTAAGTAGGAGCAAGTCCATATATTGCTTTATGAGTTAACAATAAAACCTTAAAATCAGCCCTAGCCTTAACAGGCAGCCAGCGTAAAGAGGCTAGTACTGGAGTAATGCGTTAAAATTTTTTTGTTCGAATTAGGATTCTAGCAGCCGTGTTCAGCACAAATTGAAGTTTATTTATTGATTTATCAGGGTAACTGGAGAGAATAGCAATATAGTAATCTAATCTAGAAGTAGGGGTGCAACCGATCAAAAAACTCACGGTTCGGATCGTTTCTCGGATCAGAGTCACGGATTGGATCATTTTTCGGAACAGCAAAAAAAAAAAAAGACAAGACAAATAAACATAAGTTTTGTCTTTTTGTTTATTAACACTTATTATTAAATTATTAATAATAATTTATTAAATTAAAATATATAAAATCAACTTAAAGTGCACAAGGCATAATATCTTCTTTTTAACATAATTAATGAAAAACAACTTAAAGTGCAACATAAAAAGGCATATCTCCTTCCTTTAAACATGGACCAATGACCACCATTAATAAAAAACAACTTAAAAGTGCAACATAAGAAGGCACATCATCTTCCTTGAAACATGGATAGTCAAATAAAGCCTATGTCCACATCATCAAAGAAGAATAAAAGAAAGAAAGCAAAGCATACCTGAGCTTATAATTTCAAATTCTTTTTCAAAAAGACAAGGATGTCTACATTGTCTGGGGAGAGTGTGGACCTCTTTGCAGTCACTATGTGCCCTGCTGTTGAGAACACTCTCTCGGAAGGAACTGAAGAGCCTGGCACAGCGAGATAGTATCTTGCCATCTTGGCAATATGAGGGTATTTACACTCATTGCTTTTCCACCATGTCAGTGGATCACCATCCACTGTAATGCCACTCTCTGCCAGGTAGGATGCCACCTCCTCTTTGATGATGTCAGCAGGAGTCATGCTGTCCATGTCTTTGCTGGCAAAGGTCTCTCCAAAAAGCTCTGCCATCGCCGACTTCTTTTGTGGAGGAGATGTGTGCAAGTTTGCTCCTGTTGGCTCTGCAGCTTGACCCTGCAGAAAAAAATTAGTTGATTAATTAAACCTATTATTTATTTTCATGTTTCATAGACATGAAAAATGTGGCAATAACATTTAATAAAAGCCATTATTACTGAAAATAAAAAAAAATTTTAGATTTAAATTTATCATTTTTAAATAATATTCTTTTTCTTTACCTCATCACAGTCTTCAGTGCCCAGACTGCTCACAATCTCAGTGGTGAGGTCACTGTATGTCCTCTGGCATAGGGCAGGGTCCATGTGAGACAGGGACTTGAACCTCGGATCCAGGGCAGTAGATCTGTGAAGGTAGTCCTGTAGAGTAGGGGGTGAAGGGTATCTGGGCTGCAGGTCCTCTCTAATGGCAGTCTTGACATCTTGAGTGATGGTGCTGTCTTCCACACTTGGAGCCATGGATTGTAGAATCCTTGTTTTCAGCGGCAGGATCATTGACACAGATGGTGAAGTTTCAGTGCTCAGCAGAGATGTAACAGTTTTGAGGGGTTTAAGCACCTGGAGGACCTCCTCTGCCACTCTCACATCATCATCAGACAGGGTGATGATGTCTTTGACATTTTTCTTCAGGGTCTTGTCGGTCAATGCAGAGTATATAGCTGCCTGCTGCTCCAGATAACGCTCCAACATATCATAAGTGGAGTTCCACCTTGTTGGGACATCATGTATGAGCTTATGAGTAGGCAGCTTTAGCATTTCTTGCTTTATCTTAAGCACATGAGCAGCTGTTGTGCTTCGGTGGAAGTAGGAAACCACCTTCCTGATCCTCCCAAGGAGGCGATCCATCCTATTGACTGAGATTCCCTTCTGTGATGCCAAATTCACTACATGTGCAAAGCACCCTATCTGTGGGCCCAGTCCTGCCTCATTCACTGCATTTATTTGATTTTTGGCATTATCAGTTGTGACTGGGATATTACTAGTACTGGGCCTCTTTATCTTCCATTCCTCCACTGCTTG